>MU215603.1:0-30409 GCA_018584345.1 Thuja plicata
TGTTAGAGACTTTGATTCTCCTACATTGTGGTACATTTCAAAGAATTTTTTGTAACAACAATATGTGAGTAGATATATTCTATTGAGTGTTGTATGAGATTAAAGAATGTGATTTAGGATTTATTATAAACTATTGTGGTTCACATCGAAATGTATAATTAAAAAACAAAAAAAATCTATGGATCATCTAGTTAGAACTTGAATATAAAAATATTATTTATATATCATAATTAGAGAAATAATATAGATCATTTCCCTTAGTGTATTTTGCTTCACCATCTCTTAATTAACCTTCTTTTGAGCTAATTTTTGGTATGGTTGAAGATTTCAGTTGTCCATGTTATCTAATTTTATTTAGAGGTTGATGTTGAATATTGTTTAAAACATTCCATATTTTTATAGTTAAATTTGGTGTAGCGGTACCCCTCAAAAGTTTGATATCAATATCTACCAATTACCATCACAATCTGAATATTGTTAGCTACACTGACATGCCAAATTATTTTATTAAGTTAATAGGACCAAAAAGGGACAAAATTATGAATGGTTGTGTGTAGCAGGCAAGATATTATTTTCTTTCTCCTCCTATCATGAGAATGAATGGATAACAAGGCATTTCCAAATCACAGTAAATGTGACTTGGTTGTGTACACCCTCCAACATTTTTTGGTTTTCTCAAAAGATTGGGGTTAGGATGGTATGTTGCTCCCCTTATAGCTTGACTGTGGATTTTTTTTTAAATGGTCCATTTTTTCACAGTTTGTACTATCATTTGTCCATCCATCACTCCAAAGGTACATTGTATTTTGGTAGATTATCGACATTGTCCCATTGAAAATGACCATGTTTTGATGCGGAGTAGACCAATTGCAGTGACTAAAAGTAGGGTAGAAACAATAATAAAAAAGGTTAAGTACCTTGTTGCTAGAATAATATTTAATTTTTCCAACAACCCAAGGCTTGAATGGAAAACATGACTTATTTTTAACACGTTCACCATGATGTGGTATCCCATTCAATTTTCATTAAGATAAGACATTTTTCTAAGACATTATTTTCCCCTCTCATGTCTTATTTGTTGATTTAATGTCATAACTTAGTCAGCGATGCCTACATAGATTCTATTTAGTGGGAGAAAATAATCACAAATTAATAAAAGTGTGTGCATATTTTCCGGATAAATATGGGCCATTCCCTTCTAGAAATGGCCATAACGGAAAACATGACATATTTTTAACACAGTTAATGCGAGGAGGTAATTTGCATTGATGCCTATGTTTTCATATGAATGAAGGCTTACTGTAATCCATCTTATATTTTGATGACTAAAGAGGTTCAAGTTTGTTTTTTTGTGAGTGTTCCAACATGTTAAATTTATTATGTATAATACAAATGTTGAAAATGTTCATTTCAAAATTGACGAGTTGCAATCGATATCCCCATATTGTTCACCGCGTTGGAAAGCCAAAATTCAAATTACAGTAAGTTAGAGAAAAGGAGGACAAAATCAATAATGGTGAAGTGCATATATTGGAAAATAATATTCACTTCATCCTCTAGTGGAGGGAAATAACAAAAAACATGACTTACAGTTACCGAGGTAAAAAAGGATGTGGTTAGGTGCAAGTTTTTGTATGTGTAAAGGCTTCGCTTGTTCGAGGTGTTTTTTTTTTTAACTGGTTGTATCCAGATGTTGTTTGAGTGTTCCATATTCCTACTATAATCTATATTACTTATTTGAAAACCCCTAGAGAGTTTTATTATGATTTCCAGTGAATAGAGTCACAATCCCCCATTCATTCACCATGGTGCGGCCCAAATAGCCAATTTTAGTGGGTAACAACAATCCTATGCAAAACTAGAGAATGATCAAGTTCATCACTCCGCATATGATATTAACTTTGTCTTCATGATGAAGACAAGAACAACAAACTTCACTTACCATTATCAACTTAAATACAATGTGGTTCTATGCAACCTTCATTTATTGTTTAGCTATTTGAAAGGCTCGGTTGTCCATGCTATGAGAGGATGTATTTACATAACATAAACCTATTCCATATCCTTATTATTATTGTTATTTATTATTGTGTGACTTGTCAAAATATTTATTATGGGTTGCACTACCACCTTCACAATAATATATGCGTCACAACATTCCAATGCCAAATTGCCAAATTCACTGACTTGCAACAATGTACTTGTACAACATGGTTAATTGCATACATGTGCAAAGAGTATAAGTGAGCTTCTATTTGATAGTGGTTATAAATATTTCCATTCATTCACACCGTACACCAATTAAAGATAACTTTCAATAGACCCCTTCATCATGGGTTGAAATTCCATACATAAGTATGCCAAAAGGACATGTTATATGACGAATCTTCCCATCTCTTGTGTTATATCACATTAGGTTTAACAAAAAAAATTTGATCATATGTCCCAAGGGAAGAATGGATAAATATAATTATATTGTTGAAGTGAACTCATATTCAACAAATAGGAATCCATTATTGGTTAGACATAACACAAACATGTGTCCAATATAAGCGGAGTTGCATTGAACAGTGCCTAAGAGTGTATTGTACATTTCTATGGACCATAAGACCCTCTCCAAAAGTTCATTTTGTGGGTACACAACACACACCTCATTTTGGTCCTCTGACCATGGGTACCCCCCTCTTTTTTTTGAGTCTTTTGGTTCTTTTGAGTTTGCCTCTCTCCCTGTTCTTCGCAAGTGGGGTCTTTGAACAGGCCTGTTGAACCCAATTTAGGCATTTTTGGCCTTTTCGCCCTTTCAGTATTTTAGAGGACCTAGAATCTTCCGAAACTCTAAAATGACCAAAAGGTTGAAGCTCAGTTGTTTTGGTGTTTTAGCCTCTGAAAAAACTCAAGAGGCTGAAGGAAAAAAACCTTTAGACCTTTCAGTGTTTCAAACCCTGAAACACCAAAAGGGGATGAAATCATCCTCGGGATATATAAGTGTTAAGCCCTCAGTGAGTCTTCACTTTGTGAATTTATCCTGCATCTTTTGTGCTCCCCATGACCTCACCATTTTATCATCCTTGCTCTTCATGGTTCTCTTCTCTATGCCTTTGGCCTCTCGCATTGTCGTCCTCCACTCCTAGCACTCGAGAGGTAGGTTTTCTTAGCATCAAATTTTTTTCTTCTCCGCTGGTTAGGTTAGGCTAGGTTTTTGTGTCTTTTGTCCTGTCTAGTGCATCTTTCCCCCCAAGTCCTTAGGTTTTGTGCCCTTGGGCTTGCAGGGGAGGTTCCCTCTTGTCTTGTAGTTTCTTTTCCCCATTTTCATTTTTTCCCTGAGGTTTTCTCTCATGCAACCTTGTCGCAGGTTTTTGGCATCTAGAAGGTTGAAAACCTTCCACCTTGCAAGCTGTCGCCCAGTGCCTTTTGGATTCTCAGTGATTTTGTCATTTCACAACCCTGAGATGTCCAAAATCCCTAAAATTTTGAAAGGGCTAAAACTTTGAATGACATGGTCTTCCATCTGCGAGTTTCAGACTTTTGCACCCTGAAAGTATGAAAGGTTCAATTCCTGATCGCTTGTTCTTTTCGCACATTCAGCCCTTTTGGACCTCGACCCATTTTTGACGTCTGAAAACCTGAAAAGGCCAAAAGTGCAAAATCTACATTTCTGGATACTTGAATAGCTTTCCGCTTCTATTTTCCTAGATCAATCAGTTTTTTCCTATTTTTGTAGGTTCCCTTTTAAATAAAACACTAATACTTGCACTTTTCTCACATGAATGCCTGAGAAGTGAACATCGTATCCAATGAAGTACTTGTACAAGGGGAATCACCCCCCTTCAAAGATTGGAAATAAACACATAAAAATTACAGACACTGACATCGGGAACATGGACTAGGATGAGTTCCTGGTAAGATTCTCCATACCATTAGGAAGATCTGGGGACTGTACTTCACTAGTCCTTTTAGGCCTCATTAATGCAGTATCCCACCCAGTGGTTGTGTCCTCATCTGAGCTCATCATGACCCTTCAAACCATTACATTCCAGATGAAAGACTAGTCAGAAACACAGAAGGACAGGTAGTACTAGACATAATGCCAGATGTCATAGGAGAGGTCTTTCACCTCCATAAGGGTATAGACAAGTTCTATGACTTCTTCATTGGAAAGGGCCTCAGATGGTTCACAAACAAAGGTGAAGAGGCATATGAGATCATGAATAATAATTACCTCAAGCAACCACTTCCAAAAAACAAGCTGGATAAGATAGACCTCAGGAGGGGTATTTAAAAGATGACATCCAAGTAGCGGTGACATTATTAAGCAGAGTGTATGGACTATCTTAGTCCATCGAACTTCAGGATTGGATGTTCCTCCTAATAGAGAGGATCAGAGGCTGCAAGTCTAGGTTTGATTAGGGAACCATTATCAGTGATGGATTGTATAAATAGCTAACTGTAGTGAGACATAACCTGAAATCTATATGAGTACATAAATAGTGTACTTATTAGCCGCATGAGAAGATTATCCAGGGGTGACTAAGAGGGGGAACATCAATGACCAGAATGCATGGCCCCATGTTGTATATCCATAGCTAGTAAGAAGGGAAAACATGCCAGAGTATAGCCCAAATTACAGTATAGTAAATGACGCTTTCATCTTCGCGATCATCTAATCTATTGAAGGAGACTTTGTGAAGAGGATGTCAGAGGAAGCAACTGCCAAGGTGAGGGCCATTGGGGATTATTACATAAAATTTATAACATTCACATATATCTGGGTGGCAAGGTCTACTTTGAACCCGAAGAAGTTGCACAAGTACCCATCTGACTAGGTAATTACTTTAGAAATGGCCAGGAAGCTTGCAGATGCCTATGAGCATATAAAGCACAAGAAGAAGCATTATTGGGACTTTCCTATTATTCTGGGCCCATACACACTCCAAGATATGAAGGTTTGAAAAACCTTGGCCTTTGAGTGGGATGAGTTCCCAACTTAGCTATACAAAATAGTCCAACCCAGATTGGACCCAATAGGTACATACAGAAAAATTATTGGAAAATTTTACATTCATGAACCCCACCTTGAAGATCACTGGGTAAACTATGTAGATGATCATGAGGTTAGAATTAGGGATTATTGCAGGATGTCCCTTACCCTTGCACATGAGACCTTGAAGACCCCAATTCCCCCAAAGCTTTTAAAAATTGATTAAGATCGGGTAGTGGAGTCAATCTAAACTGAAGACAAAATATATAATAGGCCCATCATGAATGCAGAAATTAACAAGGATGAGAATGATGATATCAAATTCTGAGCTAGGCATGTGATCCAAACAACCAAAACATGGATTAAGAGGACTTATAAGATGGATCTAATTCATATGAAGGCATTGATGGATCCACTCAATAAGTTGGATGAGCAACATGGGGAGAAGTCTATAGTGCCCTAGTATAAGAAAGCACCACCACAGAAACCAAGCACAGTTTATGGCCATGCACATGTCGTAGAGTATGGTTCAAATCCAAGGAACAAATCTCCAAAAAATAGAATGAATGGACAAATAGATCCTCTATTGGGATCATCATAGGCCCCACAAGATGAAGGCCCATCCACTTCTGGCCAATCTCCTCCTACCACCGAAAAGGGGAAGAAAACGTATAAAAGGAGGAAAGCTTCTGCATCTCCACAACTCAAAACCTTTCAAGAGGAGTAGAAGAAGAAGAATAATAAGAAGAAGAAGATGTACATCTAGTCAAAAGGACAAGATATCAGAAGAAGAAAGAAAAAGGAGACTTCTAGGAAACACATAGAAGATCCTAAAGAGGAGGACAATCCCCTGGATGCCTTAGGCTCAGATGAGTTCCAGATATTTGACTTTTAAGGCCTAGAAGGCTTTGTAGACTAGGAGAAGGACATGCTTGATTTAGAAACAAGATTTGACATGGGAGCTCCAACACTTAACAATCTGCATGTGATCCTCACTCCACCTCTGGCCCAGTTCACCAATCCAGCACTAAACATGCCAATCACAGGGATAAGCTCCAACACAGGCCAAGGGCCTGGAACTCAAGATACCACAATAGATCAGGACATAACAAGGGATAGATTTGTAGGAGAAAGTTCCACTTCCACTCCACCACCTCACATTCCCTTTCCACCAACCTCTCTCCAACCTCCAATTCCCACTCCACCACCTTCTCTCCTAATTCCAACACCAACTCCACCTCCTTCAAATTCTACTCTCCCACCTCTCATTATGACTCTTCTTATTCCTACTACACCACTCACAGTGCCTATTCCTACTCTGCCACTAACAGTGCCAACACCTACCCCACCTCCATTCGTACCCCTACCATACTTTATCGTGACTCCTTAGGGGTCAATAAGCACAGAATCTGTGTCACCTTTTAAAACTACATTAGAGGTCATGACTAGCCTCAATACAGAAGTGTTGATCAGTTATTTAGGGGATGAGGACCAAGGTAAGGATGGACAAGATAGGAAAGCAGAGGAAGAGATGGGAAGAGAAGGAAGGGGAGAAGGAGAAGGTCACAAAGAAGAAGTGAATGAGGGAGATGGTGAATAGGAGGGGGAATGGGATAAAGAATCAGAGGATCAATTGACCCCCGGGTCACAAAAATTGGCGTTAATATTCCACATTGCCCCATATGAGCCAGTCACCACCTTTAGTAAACCTACTTGGTTTACTAAAGTGATTTGGACTCGAAAGATGACTTACACTGATGAGGAAGAGGGAGAAGACACAATTATGACATCTTTAGGGAAAGCCTTCCACCAAAGAGAGGTCAACATACCAGCTAGGACAATATCCTATGTCACCCAAGACACTAGGGGTCACTAGAAGGCACAAGTAGCAATTCCTTTTGTTTTCACTTCTCAAACACAAGCAACCCCCAAAGATTACACACTTGAAGAGGTAGACTTGGGTGAACTTACTAGGGAAGGGAGCAAGACATTGGCAGCTGTAGGGCTTAAACGCACTCTAGGATTCATGAGTAAGGATGAGGAAACCATAAAGTCCTTAATAGAGAAGAATGAGGCCTTGAGGAAGTTAATTCATAAAATGGTGGGTCACATTGATCCAAGTTTCCTGGAGGCCTCATTAAGACCGTATTAGGAAAGAAGGCCACCCCAGACTTACCGGTAGGTTTGACCCCTTCCTTCATCCAAGCAAGTGCGGACTGGAAAATGACTTTGAATAGTACGAAGAAGGGGTCATCAAACTAGTGTTTAAGCCTTTTTGAGTCATCTTGTTTGAAGAAACAAAGTTGATAGACCTGATGGACAATGAGGGTGGCTTAGATTCTGAGATAACCAAATGGAAAGTCACCCTCCAGGACCTAAAGATAATCAAGAAGCAACTCTTTGAGATCTTAGTGAAGATATATGAGGGTGAAGAGTTGAAAACTTTGAAACCTGGGTCAAACACATAGCTAAGACAATTAAGGTCTTCAAATAGTTTTGAGCCCACATATAGGAAAAATAGGAGGAGATCATGAAATGGGTGAAGGAGATAGATGGTTTCTTCATAGGGATTGTCCTTGACTTATATCAGGACCAAGATAAATAGATCCTTGGTCCATCAAAAGAGGTCATTCAACAATTTAGAGATATTATGGTAGGTGTCAGCATGAAAGAGGCCTTACATCAGTTGTTCTATTCCAGGGAAGACATACAGGTGATATCAAAACATGAAGAGGAGATCAAGTTCTTTGCTTCAAAATTGACCATATTCAGGGAGAAGCAAGAACAAAGGGTCAATAAGGTAAAGAGGAAAGAGATAAATTATGAAGAAGTTTAGGAGATAATACAAAGGCTTAGGGATGCACATCCAGAAGTCTTCCCAAACTGACTCCTCAAGCCCCTTCAGTAATTTTGAAAATGAAAATGTTCACACTTAGCAATTTTCTCTAAAGGGATAAGTTTGGATTTTTGGCCTTCCATCCTTTTGGCCCCTTCATCCTATGCATATTTTCATCCTTTTGGCCTCCCCAACACTTTTTCCTTTTGACCTTTTTGGCCTTTCAGTCTCCAAAAGGGTCAAAACTTTTAGGCCTCCAGAATTGGGTGTCGACACTTAGCGGCTTTTGGGAACTTAAAAAACTTTGGAGGAGAGGTCAGAGTCCAAAATGCTGAGTGCTTCCACCGAGATCATTTTTTGCATGGATTTTAAACTCTAGATTAGATGAGTGCCCAACTGTAGTTTTTTTTTTAAGGACTAATGGTCCCCTATAAGTTGCACCACAAAGAGAACCCCAGATGAAGATTCCAAGGGTAAACTCCAAGATCAAGAAGAAGACTTCAGTTACATGCAAAGAAACCCTATTTTATTTCTCTCTCTTTTCTTGACGAGTTTGATCCTTCTTGCATGAAAAAATTGATTGTAAATGGATTAAAAATCCATGCAAGTTTCTTAATATTAGTTAGCGATAGTTTTCATTTAGCAAAGTTTAGTTTTAGTTTATTTTCATAAATTTAGGCTCTCTGATGCCCTAATTTTTGCATTCAGAGTTGTAGATCAAAAACTCTATATAGTGTAACCAAAAGAAATGTAATATGGTCAGATTCCTAATGCAATAAAATCTACAGTTTGGTGCTTCATTCTTGGAGTGAAATTTATGCTATCTATGCGAAAGTGATGAATTTGTGCATGCTTGTTCATTATTTTCAAAGAGCCAATTGTTTATTGTATTTTGAATCTACATTTCTTTTAGTTGGAGTTTGATGTTATCTATGTACCTTGTTGTGATGAATACATGGAAGAGATCATCTATTAGGCTTTATGATAAATCTATATCATGTGTGTGCACATCTTTGTGGCTTCCTAATTTTGATAGGTTTTGAAAATATTGCACGAGTGAACACGTTTTCTCTCCCAACAATTGCATCCATCAAGTATAGAATTGTGACATCGTATGATTTATACTTCGTGGGTTTGTTCCAAATCTCTCCATCATAAATTTGCAAGGTAAGATTGACAATGGTCTATGTCAATTAGGATTTCATTTTCTGCAAGTTTATTTCATTTCTTGTTACCTTACTCATTTAAATTTTTTCATAATTTTGAAAGTAATCGTCATCTTGAAAAATACAAAATTGCATCTTTAATTAAAACACAAATATTTGATAAAATAGAAAATACTAAAAATTACTAAAGTTGTTTTTCAGTTTGATGTCTTGAATGTACTATCAAAGGCCTCCTTGTGAAAATTCACATTTATCTTCAACTGATTAACCAAGCAAGTTGTGACCCGACCCCAGAGAAACTTGGGAGTAACTTCATTATTCTTTCAAGAGAGGAAATTGAACCTCGAGATCCTAGTCGTTGACTTGTATAAAAATTATTCTCAACAAAAGTGGTGCTGGAAGGAGGTCCTCAAGACTAAAAAGCTGGATAATGTTGGATCCTAGAATGGTTTGAGTGAGTACTTAGATCATCTCTGAAAAGAAGTGAGCTCATTGAACTCACTCACTATTGTAGAGCTCGCAGTGACAAAGGGAAGACAAGAGATAACTCCTCTCACCATCCTCCTAAGTCACAGAACTCACTCGGATAGCAATCACAAATCATTGTCCTGACTATTCCATAGCCATAATTCAAAATCAGAATTTGCAACTACCTTGTCTAATGGCTTTCTTTGCCAACGTACAAATCTAACCATTGAATTTTGTTGGAATACTCCACGAATTGCCCAAAAATCCAGAGAGTTTTTTCCCATGTTTCATATATGGCAAGTCAAGGACAGTAGAAGAGCACATCTATGTCTTCAAAGAAATTTGCAACCACAAAGAGATTGCCCACAAAGACGTTGTATGTCGCCTTTTCCCCTACACTTTGGGAGAATTTTCATACAACTAGTACCTAAATTTACCACGGGGATCTATCTCTGCATAGAATGAGTTTGAAACCAAATTCCTTAACCAATTCAAGTTGTATGTAGATCCAATTATGACACATATCTAGTTTATAACAATGAGGAAAGATCCTAAGGAGCCCATCCCCGTGTTCAATCATCGTTTCCACAAAATGCATGAAAATTTGGAAGCTCATTACACCATACTAGAGGTAGCCATCATACAAGTTTACCTAAAAGCTCTGGATCCCTTCACCTCAATTTTTCAAAGAAGGCTCCTTCATGTGGATAGAGACACAATGAAAAAGGTGTACAATGAGGCCATAAAATTCACATAGCAAATGGATCTACAAGAAGGGAACTTTGCAACCATGCCCATCATTAACAACGTTGCTACCCCACATCCATTTTCCATAAGCAATCAAGCTTTGGAAACCCATCCACATCCAATGTATCTAATCCTAACACAACCATTTGTAGCCCTACCACCATCTATCACTTACCCGATTACGAGGCTCACAAAATAGCATTTGTAGAAAAAAAAAAAGGTTGTACCCCAACGTGAACTCAAAACTCATTTAGCCTCCAAATTGGATGTTATGAAGAAGACCTTGTCCCACCTCATGAATGAGCTCACCCAGATGAAGTTGAATCCTTCCTAGAACCAAAGTGGGTACCAACAAGCACTGGCTAGTCCAAATTCTTATCCCCAAAATCATAATCAGAGTTTTAACACTTACAATGGTAACAATAATACACAGGATAATCCATTTGGACATAAAAGACCAAATATACCATGGAACACCCAGCCCAACAATGGTAGTATACCGGTAGAAAATGCTAAAACCTATGAAGCTATGAAGGCCAATTTTGTCGGGGCTCCAAATCCATGCCAAAACAACAACGAATATGGAAACAACTACCATAATCTGTATCCCAAGGATCCATAATATCCACCCATTCAGTTCAACGCCATGATTTTCAACTCTTATGAATCCATAAATGGAGTAAAATTGGGCCCTTGTTTGATAGAAGAAGATTTTGTGTTCCCATTCCAAAATTAAAACGATCCTAAATACTTGGACGTCCAGGCCTTCCAGAATGATCATCAAAACTCCTAAAATCTATGGAGTTGAAAGGAACCTATGACCGATGGCATACCTCCAAGTAAATAGCCATCTCCACTAGATCCCCGAGAAACAATAATCATACACCACCAAGAGGTCTAAATGCTCCTGCCTCATCCCCACCAAACATGTTCACTAGTTACAGGAGCCCGGCATGGTCAAATGAAAAATACAGTGCACTTGAAGAGCTAAAAAAAACCAAGGCTAACATATCAAAGTTTGAGATGCTCCAAGGTTTCCCTTCTCAGAGAGAAGCCCTCTTGAAATCCTTGGCCATTCAAAACAAGGGACGACGAATAGAAATGCAAAGACCACCTCTAATGTCAATGCTACTGAAGCTTTCCTAGTAATGTTCAAAGACAAGATAGAGGTACCACCATTCCTCCTCAATCTGTGGATATTCAGGAAGAACCTACAAAACTGCCTGATCAATTCTGGAGAATCTTGTAATGGCATGCCTTTATCCATCTGCCAAAAACTAGGAATGATCCCGCAAACAACAAACATAGAAGTAATCCAACTCAATAAGATAGAAGTCAAGGTGATTCATGTTCTCAAGGACGTACACATCCAACTAGTTTCTAACCCAAGGATACAAGAGTACATTGATGTGTACGTGTAGACATTCCCAAAAGTTATGGAATGCTATTAAGTAGAGAATAGACCAAATGCTTGAGAGGATGGTTGTCCAAAGATTTCATGCAACTATGGCTACCTTGGAAAGGGTTGAACAACCAAATCAAGATCAATACAGAGCCTAAGTTGTACAGGATGATCACTGAGTATATTGCTACTGATGAAGTCATGCTCACACAAACTGATCTAGGCACCTATTAGATGGATGGCATTTTCATGGTACAAATCATGGAAGTTGAGGAACAAGGCCATAGTCTGGTGCAAGGCCTACTAGAACCCAACATCCATGAAGATATATTCCAAAGCTTCATTAGGAGCATAACAAAAATAATGCACCACCTAGGGAAGGATGCATACCCTAACATCCTTCTTCTTCCAGGATACTTTCGTTTACATCAGGAAAGTCACTCAGAATTCACATGCTCTAATTGCCAGAATGCACTGTCTCAAGCGCTCATGCAAATTTCTTTACCAGTCAAGGCCCTAATGGAGCCTAAAGTGGAAAAAAAAACCCTTGAAGTGGCAAAGAAAGGTGACTCTATGACTAGGACAGGTGCCTCGACCGAAAGTCAAGATAGAGGGTTAGATCTAGACGCTAGCATCCTTGCATTAAACTTGTTCAGTGACTAGAGTACTTCCGATGATGGAGCATGTCTTCCATATAAAGAACCATAGGAAGATAAATAATGTAAAAGTACTCAATCCCCTAGCCCCAAAAGTTCCCAGGAGATGGAGAAAGGGGATTCAACTTCCTTGGGTAGTGACAAAGAAAAGAAGCAACAACCCGAACAAAGGGATTCTCTAAAAGGGTTATGGAAGGTTCAAAACCCACAAAGCAGTACCAGATTTGGAAATTACGCTTCAATGACTCTAAATGCAAACAAGGAGCAGGAGCGGGGATCAAACTCATAAATCCAAGAGGTAAGTCTATTTATGTTGCATATAGATTACAATTTTAGTGCACTAAAAATGATGTAGAGTACAAGGCATTGGTTAGTGGACTCCTCCTAGCCCATGAGAAAGGAATAAAAGCCTTAACAGTGGAAGGAGATTCACAATTGGTCGTCAAGGAAGTCTGTAGTCAGTATTCTTGCAAAGATAAGAGGCTCTTAGCCTACCAAAACAGGGTGTGGGACTTGATCAATGACTTCAAATCATTCAACATCAAGGCCATCCCATGAAGGAAGAATGTGGTGGCCGATGCTCTAGACGTATCTACCAGTTCACTTAATTCGATGGAGAATTCTAAAATAAATAAGTTCTTAGTTGAACTTTTTGCAGCCCCAGCCATCCCTGAAAACATTACCAATTTCCAAGTCTTTCAAGATGACCAACACATCCTGGAGTTCATCATGTGCACACGAGTGTTCGAGAAACAAATCATAGATGAAGAAAAGGAAGAGGTGGAAGAAGAAGTTAGCATGGAAGACCCTGATGGTCAAGGCATCATAAAATTAAGAACCAATTCCATACCTAAAGGAATGGTGGAACTAGAGAGGATTTTTGACAGCAATGGAACTGCTATGAAAAGACATCCAGACATACCACCAGATGGTAAAGAGTATGAATCCTACAACCTTTGCATTGAAGATGAGCCAAGAGTTCACATTGGGATGGTATGTAGCAAGGAGGAAAGGGACAAGATGGTCCACCTCCTTATAGAGTAGCGATATGTCATAGCCTAGAGTTATGAAGAGCTAAAAACATATGACACCTCAATCATTGTGCACAATATCCCACTAAAGCCAGAATCCAAACCATTCCACCAATGTCAATGGCCCATCAACCCTACTGTGGAGCCCTTGATACCAAAAGGAAGTTCAGAATCTATTAGATGCTAGAATCATATTCCCCATAAGACAATCTACATGGGTCGCAAACTTGGTGCCAGTAAGAAAGAAGATTGGTGAGATCAGGTTGTGTGTGGACTTCTAGAACTTCAACAAGTCCTCTCAAAAGGAAAACTACCCCCTCCTATCTCTCGACGAAGTGTTGCACATAGTTAATGGGTCCCAAATGATTTCCTTCCTAGATGGTTACTCTGGTTACAATCAATTAATGGTATAGGAAGAGGACAGACTAAAAATAGCATTCACAACCAAATGGGGAACCTTTGCTTACCGATGAATGCCTTTCAGTTTAATTAATGGCGAAGCCACTTTCTAGAGGGAAATGGACATAGATTTAAAAGGGCTAGTTGGGAAATGGATTATCATTTACATGGAAGATCTCATATTCTTTTCAAAACAAAGAATAGATCACGTAAATGATCTTAGAAAGTGCCTCCAAAGATGTATGGAGTATGGGATTCCCCTCAATCTAAAGAAATGTGTGTATGGTGTGACTAAAGGCAAGTTGTTGGGACACATAATTTTAGAAGATGGGATATTCATAGACCCTAAGAGTGTGGAATCCATTCTAAATTGACACCACCTCGTAGCCATAAAGATATTAAATCCTTCTTTGGAAAGATCAAATTCATATGGAAGTTCATCAGCAGCTTCACAAAAATAGTAAAACCCTTCAATGACATGCTCAAAAAGGATGCCAAGATTTAATGAACTATCCCAGTAAAGAAATATTTTGAGGAGATAAAGGGGCAATTTCTACAGCTCCTGTCCTCATCAATCCCGACTACACCATTCCTTTTAAATTATATTATTTCACCTTAGAGAACTCATACGTGGGTATCCTCACTCAGAAGAAAGGAAATGAAGATGAAAGACCCATAGCTTTCATTAGTTTCCCCTTTAAATATGCTAAGACCAGGTATCCCAACCTAGACAGACAACATTTTTCTCTCGTCAAAGCGGTGAAGAAGTTTCGACACTACATTTTGAGGAGCAAAGTCTTCAGGATAGTTCCTGATGTATTTGTGAAATCTTTGTTGATGCAGAATGAGCTGGGAGAGTGAAGAGGGAAATGGATGACAATCCTACAAGAGTTTGACCTAGAAAATCAGCTGATGAAACTAGTAAGGGGAAAAGGTTTGACGAAATTGATCTCTGAATTGGAAGAAGGTCTAGTATGTCAAACTTACACCGATCAAGGTGTGATCATTGATATATGGTATCAAGACATAGTCTACTACCTACTGCAGAATCAATGCCTAGAGAGGATGAATGGTTCATAGAGAAGGTCCTTGAAAACCAAAATAAGCTCCTACATGCTAAAGAATGGCCAATTATATAAACACAATTATGAGGGTTTGTACCTTAGGTGTCTAGATAGGCTCGAAGAAAGGCAAGTCCTAGAAGATTTTCATGACAAATATGGGACACGGCATGGTTCAGCTGAAGAAACCACTCACCAAATCATAAGGGAAGGATATTTTTGGCCAACATTATTCAAAGACACTGGAGAACATGTAAGATCATGCCACACTTTTCAAACAAGTATAACTCGGGAGAGAAATTTGGAGATGCCCTTACAGCCAGTATATGAGGTACATATGTTCACCCAATGGGGCTTAGATTTTGTTGGAGTGATTAACCCCCCTTCATTTGTAGGACAAAAGTTCATTCTGATAGCTACCGATTACTCCACACATTAGATGAAGGCCAAAGCATTGAAAAATTGCAACATGGAGGTAGTGACAGGGTTCCTAGAGGAGCGCATCATAACCAGGTTCAAAATGTCATTCTATCTGGTATGTAATAATTCTCCCTATTTTTCATCTACCTCACTCATGTAATGGGCCTTCAAAAACTAGGTAATCCTCAAATTCTCCTCCAATTATTATCCACAAGGCAACAAGGTATCAGAGTCTACCAACAAGAACTTGACAATAGTGATCAAACATCTCTTAGATGACAATCCCCAGGATTGGCACACACAATTGAAATATGTCCTATGGACCAACCAGGTGAGGATCAAGAATGCTTTGTGGACATCCCCATACCAATTGGTTTATGTCTTTCAACTGGTCTTCCCTACGAACTTGAAAATCCCAATCTTGAGATTTATGGACCCATACGTGGGAGGCAAAGATTGAGTACAAGTCAGACTTATGAACCTCCTCAACCTAGAGGAGGAGAAGAGAACCTTGGCCTTGGAGCATGTTTCAAAGCACCAAGTCATCATCAAGTGGTGGTTCAACAAGAGAGCCACCATTAAATCCTTTAGGATCTCTAGCCTTGTCCTCATGTGGGTTAAGGCGAAAGAAAAGCCGGGCAGCCACACCAAATTCCAAAAATTGTGGACAGGTCCTTATCAGATATCAAAGATCTTAAGAAAAAACATTATTAGGATCAGCACCTTAAATGGATAGTTGACCCCATCTCCATTCAATGTTCAACTCCTCAAACATTAATTCAGCCCCTAAGCAGGACTGCCTCCCATCCCTTGTATCATAGCCTTTTTCTTTCTTTATTTTCCTTTCCTTCATTTTTTCATTTTCTCTGTTGTCAATCCTTTCCTCCATCCTTAGTCGACTCCTTTGTGGGGGCTTGTTTTTCTTTGGGTCAAGTGTGTCTTGGATTCATTCCAAGTGGTCCCTAAATGGGAGAAAAGGTATTTTTAGTTAAATTCTCCAAGGAAACATATAGTGCAGAGAACACTCCAAAATACAAAGTGGTGACATCTATCATTGGTGAACATGAAGATGTTTAAAGCTCGGTCATCCTAATCACCAAAACACATTAAGAGATGACACCCAAGAATGTTGGTTTCTTGAGCATTTTTAAGTTGAAACTAGCATTAGTGTGTGGATTCGAGTACACATCGATCCCAAAACTCAAGTATAAATTAATGCGAAGGCAGCGGAAAAAAAGAAAGAAATAGCTAAAGAAAGAGAAGAAAGAGCACACAAAAAGAAAAGTGGCCCGAAGAGGTCACAAGTGTGAAATTCAGGTAGCACAACCTAATCGCTGCTTAGATCGATCAAAGAAGAAAGTATGGACCTAAATGCATGGAATAAACATACATCTAAAAGCCTGATACGTTTCATGCACCCATAAAAAAATAAAAACAACTGTCCAAAGAACAAAACTCTGAAGCAAAAGCTACAGGCTAGCAGACAAAATAGACTAGGGTGACTATGACAACCTCTACCAGGGCTATGAATGCACAGTTGGCAGTAGAGAAAGGTTATACTTGGGATTCAAGGAAAACTTTTTTGGGGCTATGGATGCCTAACTGGCAGCAAATCTCTTTCCAAGAAGCCCTGGTCTACATGGCGAAGGTTGGGAATGGCTGAAAAATGTTCAGGTTACCGCAATTGAAGGTCAAGGAATGAACACATGTGAACACACTCTAGGAGACCAGTAGAGACTTTGGAATTAAAATTCATTGAAATATTGTTAACACATACATCTCTTGGTTTTCGTTCTACTGTAGAGTTATAATCTGGAAGAGTCTTGATGATTAAGAAATTCCTTGGTCATTCCTCCCTTTTGTCGAGGATATTTTTTGTGGGTCCAAAATACACACCCCATTTTGGTCCTCTAACCATGGGGACCACCCTCTTTTTTTGAGTCTGCCCCTCTCCCTTTTCTTTGTAAGTGGGTCTCTAAATAGGCTTGTTGAACCCAATTAAGGCATTTTTGGCCTTTTCGCCCTTTTGGCATTTCAGAGGACCTAGAATATTTTGAAACTCTGAAATGGCCGAAAGGCTAAAGCCTGGCCTTTTTTGTGTTTCAGCCTCCAAAAATACTGAAGAGGTTGAAGGACCAAAACCTTCATACCTTTCGATGTTTCAGACCCTGAAACACCAAAAGGGGATGATGTCATCCTTAGGTTATATAAGTGTTAAGCCCTCAGTGAGTCTTCACTTTGCAAATTTCTCCTGCATCTTTCGTGCTCCCCATGACCTCATTATTTTGTCATCATCGCTCTTTGTGGTTGTCTACTCTGCACCTTTGGCCTTGTGTGTCATCATCCTCCACTCCTACCACTCGAGAGGTAGGTTTTCTTACCGTCAAGTTTTGTTCTTCTCTGCTAGTTAGGTTAGGTTAGGTTTTTTTTTTTGTCCTGTCTAGTGCGCCTTCCTCCCAAGTCCTTAGGGTTTGCACCCTTGGTCTTGCGGGGAGGTTCCCTCTTGTCTTGTAGTTTCCTTTCCCCTTTTTCATTTTGTCCCGTAGGTTTTCTCTATCGTGACCTTGTCTTAGGTTTTCAGCCTCCAAAAGGCTGAAAACCTTCCAACTCACAAACTATCGCCAAGTGCCTTTTGGCTTCTTGGTGATTTTGGAATTTTGGACCCCCGAGATGTCTTAAATCCCCAAAATGCCAAAAGGACCAAAACTCCAAATGACATGGTCTTCCATCTGCAAGTTTTGGACTTTCAGAGTCCAAGATTTTGTTTGGAATTTCGCACCCCAAAAATATAAAAGGTTTTGTTCCTCATTGCTTGTTCTTTTCACACTTTCACCCCTTTTGGACCCATCTTTTGGCATCCGCAAGCCCAAAAAGTCCAAAAGTGTAAAATCTACATTTCTACCTACTTGAAGAGCTTCCCGCTTCTATTTTCCTTGATTAATCAGTTTTTTCATGTTTTTGTAGTTCCCTTTTCAATTAAACATTGATAATTGCACTTTTCTTGCAGGAATGCCTGAGAAGAAAACCATGTATCTAATGAAGTACATGTACAAAGGGAATCACCCCCTTCAAATATTGGAAATAAACACATACAAATCACAGACACTGACATCGGGAAAGTGGACTGGGATGAGTTCCTAGTAAGATTCTCCCAACCAGTAGGAAGATCTGAGGACTATACTTCAACATTCATTTTAGGACCGGTTAATGCAGAGCTCACCCAGTGTTTGTCTCCTCATCTGAGATTATCATGACCCTTTCAAACCATTACATTCTAGATAAAATACTGGTCAGAAACATATAAGGACAGGTAGTACTGGACATAATGACAAATTTCATAAGAGAGGTCTTCCACCTCCATAAGTGTATAGACAAGTTCTATGACTTCTTCATTGGAAAGGGCCTCAGATGGTTCACAAAAAAAGGTGAAGAGGAATATGAGATCATGAATAACAATTACCTCAAGAAACCGCTTCCAAAAAACAAGTTGGATAAGATAGACCGCAGGAGGGGGTATTTGAAATATGACATCCAGGCAGTGGTGACATTATTAAGTAGAGTGTATGGAATATCTCAGTCCATCCAAATTGAGGATTGGATGATCCTACTAATAGAGAAGATCAGAGGCTACAAGTCTAGGTTTGATTAGGGAACCATTATCAGTGACAGATTGGATGAACAACTAATTGCGGTGAGACATAACCTGAAATATATATGAGTACATACATAGTGTACTTATTAGTCACATGGGAAGATTATCGAGGGTTGACTAAGAGGGGAACATCAATGACTAGGATGCATGGCCCCATGTTGTATATCCACAACTGGTAAGAAGGGAAAACATGCTAGAGGATAGCCCAGATTATAGAATAGTAAATGACACTTTCATCTTTGCGATCATCCGATCTAGTGAAGGAGACTTTATGAAGAGGATGTTAGAGGAAGAAAATACAAGGGTGAGGACCATTGGGGCCTATTATATATAATTTAGAACATTCACATATATCCAGGTGGTAGGGTCTACTTTGAAACTGAAGAAGTTTCTCAGGTACCCATCTGACTAGGTAATTACTTTAGAAATGGCCAGGCAGATGCCTACAAGTATATAAAGCATAAGAAGAAGCGTTTTTGGGACTCCCTTATTCTCTTGGGCCCATACACACTCCAAGATATGAAGGTTTGAAAATCCTTGGCCTTTGAGTTGGATGAGTGCCCACTTTAGCTATACAAAACAGTCCAGCCCAAATTCAACCCAATAGGTACATACAACCAAATTATTAGCAAACTTTACATTTATGAACCCCACCTTGAAGATCACTGGGTAAACTATGTAGATGATCATGACGTTAGAATCAGGGATTATTGTAGGATGTTTCTTACCCTTGCACATGAGACCTTGAAGACCCCAATTCCCCCAAAGGTTTGGGAAAATGATTAAGATCAGGTACTGGAGTCAATCTACACTGAAGACAAAATATATAACAGACCCATCATGAATGCAAAAATTGACAAGGATGAGAATGAATTGATCCAATCCCTATGAAGGAATTGATGGAGCCACTCAATAAGGTAGATAAGAAATTTTGGGAGAAGTCTATAGTGCCCTAGTATAAGAAAGCACCACCGCATAAACCAAGCATAGTTTATGGCCATGAACATGTGGTAGAGTGTGGTTCAGATCCAAGGCACAAAGCTTAAAATACTAAAATGACTAGAAAAATAGATCCTCTAGTGGGATCATTACAGGCCCCACAAGATGAAGGCACATCCACTTTTGGCCAATCTCCTCCTACCATTGAAAAAGGGAATAAAATGTATAAAAGGAGGAAATCTTATGCATCTCCACAACTGGAAACCTTACAAGAAGAGTAGAAGAAGGAGAAGAAGATGTACCTCTGGTCAAAAGGACAATATCTCAGAAGAGGAAAGAAAAAAAATACTTATAGGAAACACATAGAAGATCCTAAAGAGGAGGACAATCCCCTGGATGCCTTAGGCTCGGATGAGTTCCAGATATCTTTCTTTTAAGGCCTAGAAGGCTTTGCAGACTAGGAGAAGGACACGCTTGATTTAGCAACATGATTCAATATGGGAGCTCCAACACTTATCCATCTGCATGTGATCCTCACTCCACCTCCGTCCAAGTTCACCAATCCAGTACTAAATGTGCCAATCATAGGAATAAGCTCCAACATAGGCCAAGGGCCTGGAACTCGAGATACCACAATAGCTTAGGATGTAACAAGGGATAGAGATATATGAGAAAGATCCAATTACACTCCACCACCTCATATTCCCTTTCCACCAACCTCTCTCCCACCTCCAATTCCCACTCCACCATCTTCTCTCTCAACTCCAACGCTAACTCCACCTCCTTCAACTTCTACTCTCCCACCTCTCATTCTGACTCTTCTTATTCCTAATCCGCCACTCACAGTGCCTATTCCTAATCCACCACTCTCAATGCCAACACTTACCCCACCTCCATCCATACCCCTACCGTGCTTCATCCCGACTCCTCATGGGTCAATAAGAATACAATCTGTGTCACCTTTTAAAACCACATTGGAGGCCATGACCGGACTCAATACAGAAGTGTTGAATAGTTATTTGGGGGATTAGGGCCAAGGTAAGGATGGAAAAGATAGGGCAGTAGAGGAAGAGATGGGAAGAGAAGGAAGGGGAGAAGGAGAAGGTCACAGAGAATAATTGAATGAGGGAGATGGTGAATAGAAGGGGGAACAAGATAAAGAATCAGAGGAGAAATTGACCCCCGGATCACAAAACTTGGTGTCAATCCTCCACATTGCCCCATATGAGCTATTTGGCACCTTTAGTAAACCTACTTGGTTTACTAAAGAGATTCAAACTAAAAAGAGGACTTACACTAATGAGGAAGAGGGAGAAGACACAAGTATGACATCTTTAGGGAAACCCTTCCACTAAACAGAGGTCAACATACTAGCTAGGACAATATCCTATGTCATCCAAGACAGTAGGGGTCATTGGAAGGCACAAGTAATAATTCCTTCTATTCACACTTCTCAAACACAAGCAACCCCGAAAGATTAAATACTTGAAGAGGTAGACTTGGGTGAACCTACTAGGGAAGGGAGCAAGACATTGGTAGCTTTAGGACTTAAACATGCTCTAGGATTCATGAGTAAGGATGAGGAAACCATAAAGTCCTTAGCAAAGCCAAATGAGGCCTTGAAGAAGTTCATTCATAAAATGGTGGGTCACATTGATCCAAGTTGCCTAGAGGCCTCATTACAGGTCGTATTAGAAAAGAGGGCCACCCCAGACTTACCGGTAGGTTTGACCCCTTCCTTCGTCCAAGTGAGTGCAGACTAAAAAAATGACTTTGAACAATACAAAGAAGGGGTCATCAAACTTATGTTTAAGCCTTTCTAATTCATATTAATTTAAGCAACAAATTTGATAGACCTGATGGAGAACGAGGGTGGCTTAGATTCTGAGATAACCAAATGGAAAGTCTCCCTCTAGGACCTAAAGATAATCAAGAAGAAACACTTCCAGATGTTAGTGAAGATATATGAGGATGAAGGGTTAAACAACTTTGAAACCTAGGTCAAACACATAGCTAAGACAATTATGATCTGCAAAGAGTGTCGAGCCCACATATTGGAAAAATAGGAGGAGGTCATGGAATGGGTGAAGGAGATAGATGGTTTCTTCGCAGGGATTGGTCTTGACTTATAATGGGACCAAGATAAATAGATCCTGCATCCATCAAAATAGGTGGTTCAATAATTCAGAGATATTTTGGAAGGTGTCAGCACCAAAGAGGCCTTACACCAGTTGTTCTATTCAAGGGAAGACATGCAGGTGATGTCAGAACATGAAGAGGAGATCAAGTTCTTTGCTTCTAAATTGACCATATTCAGAGAGAAGCAAGAAAAAAGGGTCAATAAGGTAAAGAGGAAAGAGATAAATTACAAAGAAGTTTAGGAGATAATACAAAGGCTCCAGGCTGCACATCCAGAAGTCTTCCCAAACTGACTCCTCAAGCCCCTTCAACAATTTTAAAAATGACAGTTTTCACACTTAGCAATTTTCTCCAAAGGGCTTAGTTTGGCTTTTTGACATTTCAATTCCTTTGTCCTATGAAGATTTTTGGCCTTTTGGCCTCCCTAAAACTTTGGCCTTTTGGTCTCTAAAAGGGCCAAAACTTTCAGGCCTCCAGAATTGGGTGTCGACACTTAGCATTTTTTGGGCACTAGAAAAACTTTGGAGGAGAGGTTGGGGTCCAAAATTATGGGTTCTTCTAGTGAGATCACCTTTTTGCATGGGGTTTGAAATCCAAATCAGATGAGTTCCCAACTAGAGTTCATTTTTGAAGGACTAAGGGTCCCCTATCAGTTCCCACCGCAAAGAGAATGCTAGATGAAGATTCCAAGGGAGAACTCCAAGATCAAGAAGACTTCACTTGCATGCAGAGAAACCCTATCTTCTTTCTCTCTCTTTTCTTGATGAGCTTGATCCTTCTTTCATGGACAAACTAATTATCAATGGATTAAAAATCCATGCAAGTTTCTTAGTATCATTTAGTGATAGTTTTTATTCAGCAAAGTTTAGTTTTAGTTTATTTTCATAAATTTAGACTCTCTAATGCTCTAATTTTGGCATTCAAAGTTGTAGATAAAAAATTCTATATATTGTAATCAAAAGTAATGTAATAGGGTCGGATTCCTATTGCAATTAAATCTACAATTTAGTGCTTCATTTGTGTTGTGAAATTTATGTTATTTATGCAAAAGTGATGAATTTGTGCATGCTTGTTAATTATTTTCAAAGAGCCAATTGTTTATTGTGTTTCAAATCTATGTTTCTTTTACTTGGAGTTTGTTGTTATCTATCTACCTTGTTGTCATGAATGCATGGAAGAGATCATCTATTGGGCTTTATGATAAATCTATCTTGTGTGTCCACACATCTTGGTGGCTTCATGATTTTGATAGGTTTTGAAAATCTTGCACGAGTAAACACATTTTCTCTCCCAATGATTGCATCCATCGAGTATAGAATTGTGACATCATCATATTTATACTTTGTGGCTTTGATCAAAATTTATCCATCATTAAATTTTCAAGGGAAGATCGACAATGGTCTATGTCCATTAGGATTTCATTTTCAGCAATTTTATTTCATTTCTTGTTACCTTACTCATTTAAATTTTGTCATAATTTTGAAAGTAATCATCATCTTGAAAAATACAAAATTGCATCTTTAATTAAAATACAAATCTTTGATAAAATGGAAAATACCAAAAAAAGTACTAAAGTTGTTTTGCATTTTGATGTCTTGAATGTACCAGCAAAGGCCTCCTCATGAACACACATTTATCTTCAACTGAGTAACCAAGCAGGTTGTGACCTGACCCCAGAGAACCTTGGGAGTAACTTTGTTATTCTTTCAAGAGAGTTCATCTAACCTCAAGATCCAAGCCATTGACTTGTGTAAAAATGACACTCAACAATTCACATGGAAAAAAAATGCAGAATACACAAGTGACCCTATTAATCAACATTGGATACATCTCGAATCCATAAACTTGTATCATAATGACATATGAACATTGCATTTAACTTGTAAGGTATGCATAACAAACATGAAGAATCTAGATTGGATGCATAACTAATGCAAACTGTTGCATCACATAAAATCTAGCAAAATTCTTATAATAAGAACATAATTGATTATAAAGGGCTAACAAGCATTCCCCATGCCAGGCAAGAAAGTGTTTGTCATCAAAACATGGAAATATTTAAAATTTCAAATATTAATTGTATTCGGCTCAACTATAAATGAACACAATTAAATATGTTTTGTTGTATGTATCACATACTCAAACTATAATTCAACCTTTATCAAAAATAAGTGTTAACAAAATTATAGTAACATTGAAAGCAATAAGCCCCATTCGACGGTAGTGGAAATTGAAATAGAAAATAACAACTCTTGGGTGTAGAAAATAACATTGCATTCATAAGTAATGCATTCACCACCATTCAAAACATTAACCATCGTAAAATAATACTTTTTTGAAAAGCATAATGAACCTTGACAATCAAGATTGGATGAGTAAGAAATACTTAAGTTTTTGATATATAAACTTGTGACTAATAGTTGAACTCAAAACACAGTTCAATGTACAACAATAATAGATGCAACATCTGCAACAAACACATTGTTCATCATTTCATCATATAATTATGCTTACTTGCAAAATATCAGACATAGTTAACCGAAGTGTAATTAAACACATTTCAATCTATTTTTTTACATGTATTAGAAACATGCATCGAATAGAACCAATCTTATATTCAACAACAGTCATAACTAAATGCTCATCCTCTTGAAACAAGAATAATATCACTAATACTTTAGATAAAAGAAAATAAATATCTCAACCATTCATCATTTTTTTCCCCGCTCAACACGGGTGATGGCCGGAGGGACACCCATTGAATCAATATCAAGTAAAGTCATGCGTGTGAGCTTTAAGTACATGTATTTCCATGACTTGATGCTACTTTCCAGCACTTCAAGCATGGCATAATACTGGTACTTTCCAACATTCTCTATCTTCACCTTTGCCTTAAGCCCTGCCTCAAGCTTCTTCACAGTCATCTCCTGCCGACGTGATTCTAGCTGTAGCTCCATGTTTTTATCAAAAATATGTATAAAATCATAATTCAATTCAGTGTATCTCATCTGAATCTCACTCAATATCGACTTTCACCTTGCAATCTCTGCCTCGCAGGACTGCAGCTTCTCTGTGAGCACTTCAATGTACACAACATCAATTCTCAGATAACTGCATCATGGTTCAAGTGAATCCATTATCGTGGGAACTTTTGTAAATGTGTCGTTGATGGTGCTTTCATTGGGTATTTTCCCCTTACCGATGGTTCTTTCGTTGGGGACTTGCCCCTTGTGGACGGTGCTTTCTTTTGGGGCTTTCCTTGAGCGTCAAAAACTAGAGATGGAGAAACCACATGTTTGGGTGCATCCCAAACTGACTTTCCCTCTAGGATTGAACTCTAAGAGGTTTGTAATTTATGGTCGGTTGTATCTTCTTCAACAACCTTTCTCTTCATTACCCTAGTTGATCCAAATTTTCCCCTTTCCATGTCTGTAGACATTGTAAACAGACATACATTAGTCCACATTTAAAGTAATAAACTTTGTGTCTAACTTATGATAGTACACAAGACAAATAAAAGAGAATCAAACACCTACACATAATATAAATGTGAAGAAACTATATGGAGAGTTGCAATAAAAACCATAGCGAGACCAAAAAGCATTTAATAAACGAAACACAAATGCAACATAAGAATGTAGAAATGCAAACAATTGAAACATCTACAATACCATCACCATACAAGGGATGGGAAGAAATGAACTCAATTGATATTGCATAAAAAACATCAAATGTTTCCACAAAAACATATTCCTCACCATAAACACAGTCCTTAGGGAAACTATAGGCACACATTATGAGTGTCCACAATAAAATATTAGCCCAATTGCGTAATAAAACAAAGTTCCAAACAATTATTATGTCAAATTTCATGTTCACATTTCACATACCATTGGATACAAGAAAGAAATGTTGGTTAGACAATGCTTGTACCAAATGGATAATCAACACTAGACATGTGAGAAATACAATATTATCTGCCGCATAAACTAGCGACCAAACTATATTACTGAAAACACAATTAACTGTATAGGGGTAGTAGACAATGGCCCTCAATAGAAATTTCTCATCCTTTCAAATTACAAATATATATATTTCCAAATGTTGTTCATAGTTAAGTTATTTCTAATTAAACATACTTGAATCTATTAGCTCGAAAGTATTTCAACCATGCTTCCAAAAGATGAGAAGTTTTGTTGTTTACTACAGATGACTGTTGGAATTTTTTATACCATTTGCACATTACTAAAAACTCTAATTGCAAATCAACACGGTAATAAAATAAGTCAAGGAATCATAAGAAAACTAAACTTGAATTTTATTTGAAATACAAAACCGTCAGTGAGAGTTATAGTAAAACATACAAGAAATCACCAGTGTCGGGTCCATTAGTCAAAAATTCATAGAAAATGAATCCATTGACCACCATTGGAAACATTAGGCAAAATCCAATACATTATCTAAGGAATGCATTCTCAACAATAATAATCAGCATTCAATGCATAAGAAATTCAATACTTGTAACACCCCGCCAGGGAACCCAAGAGAGATTAACCTAGAACATGATACTAAGTTTGCTGAACAATTTTTTACCTTAAAGTTTACACAATACTACATACATTAATGTGGAAGAAAATACCATTTACTCACATAACACATACAAACATAGATTACAAGACTCAAGGGTTCCATGACGTTGAATTACGTAAAAGTAAAACTCAACTAACAACATAACAAAAGATTCCATTTAAATAGATATAACAAATACAACTTGCAATAACAATTACAATCCACATGGATAACCATGAAACCTACATAAACTCACATCCACTGCACATGTCGCAGGGTATGTAGTAATCACTCTAACTACATAATACAATATCCAGATTAGGTATCACATGCGATACGCTAATACAAGATTATAATATAATGAAAGATACGTACATAACCACCAATGAAGAATCATAAAGAGCTCAACCGCATAAGAACCATCAAGCACTAGAACAAGGACATCGAATCTCAAATGGTAAAGAATCACTACCACCCATCCCTGTGGAACTACAAAAGTCCACCCCACTGTGTTGAGGAGATAACAATAGACCCCACTCAGATATCCAAAACCAAAGAAGGAAGTAATCCACTAAGAAAATGGATCTTGATAGCTCTCTAACTCCAAGTGTACTATACATACTGAAAGATAAGACTTAATAATCTAGAGGCAACTGACACACGTAGGAAATCTAGACTGTGTATAGGAAGGTGTCATCATGTACGTCTAACCCTTAAGTTTTGTCCTAGTAATCCCAATGGATCCCGGCACTCAAGTGACCATACATGGAATTAATGACCTATCAAATAGACAAAGTCATTAACTATGCCAGACACACACCCCTCAAGGTGGAAAGCATCATCTCATCCTCCATCTTAGCCTATGATAGCGCTCAAGCATGGGTGAGGAAACACACATCTTATTAGTTCATTTTTAGATCTCTCTGTTACAAATTTAGTTATCACTTATTAATATTACTTATAATAAGTAATCCTAGTAGCCACTTGTGAGCCCCGGCACTTATTGAAAGCCACCCCCTACTACACATCTAGGTAACCTACCCTAGGCTCATAGATCCTACATAGATCTAGCATAGGTCAAAACCAGGTATACCCAATCCAATTCCCCACACATATAAGGAACGGTCACAATGGATATACAATCTCAAATGACATAAGCAATATGGTTCACACAGTCAGTTTAGGGTAACAATACAAGCACACACACCACATCATAAAATCATGAATTCAATACACCCCCAAGCTCTGTATTCATCCTAGGGCACTCTATAAACCCAGATACCCAAAGCACAGAAAATAATCACTTTTGGAAATAACGTCATTCACATGCAGAAATAACTGTAAACTAATACGTAACTAATTTATAGTGACATTAATGATCTTCTATTACAAATCTTTAATCAATAAGAGACTATGTCACAATGACTTAAGAAACCAACCAAATCAAATGATTCTTCCTTTAATCCCTAACAGTCTAAAGTTGATAAAATGATCATAAATACTATTTTAATCAATTAAATATTAATAACATACTAATAATCCCCACTATCCACCATTACATATACATGCATAATCCAGTATAAAAGTTCATTGATTAATCAAATAAATCAAATAACCAATTAATCGAACTAAGTTTACTACCAATTAAAACTATTGGTAAAAACTTCATTATAAAAAGAACACAAATATGCTTTCTTAAATTTCACAATTATTAATTAATTCAATAAATTAAATCCAACCAAATTTAATTTAATTTAAAAAGAATTATTAATAAAATTAAGATTAACATATAAATTAATCCTATTAAATAAAAGTAAAAAAAATACTTACTACATAAAATTAATAACTCAATAACTAATTTGCTCCGATGGCTCTACTCTCCGCGAATAATCCTACTTTTAACTTCTTTAGGAAAACAAAATATGCCTCAACCTAGGATTTACCACTCTCTAATCGCTTCAATATTCTTGCGCAATATTCTCTCCCCCAAGAAAATTTGGATGCAGATACCCTTGAATTCCAACTGGATCACTTCCAAAAAACAAAGTATGGCTCTTTTGGTTTGGCATCCTTGGTTACTTCCAAGGATTTATTTTCTCATTCTGCTACCCTCAGAAACTACATTCTAACAGAGAATTACAATAGTAAGGAGAAGGATTACATTTTATCCTCAGATTCAAAGGAATGGACAACTATATCAAATAAAAACAAATGGCATAAGGATTCCCTAATCTCCAACAAACTTGGCAAGCGTTCGACTCTCTCTGCCAGCTTAAAGTCAAATCGCGCTTCTTCGGCAGGGTCACTTTATCCTATATCAAAAAATATGGCTTACTTTCCCCCTCACCATAAGCCTCACAAGGATTCTATTTTTCAGCCAAATCATCAGAATGCTTCCATCTTGGGCACTTCCAAACAACCTAGATCAAGTAAAACATCCAAAAATTTCCCCCCAAAAACCTATACTCTGTGTTTGGATGGCGACTGCCTCACAATCTCTCAAAGGTCAAAGGACATATATACAAAGTATCAAATCATTTTTTGAACCCTGAGATAGTATCTAATTCATTGAAATTCAGTGGAGATGCTAAAATCATGGACAAGAATGGGAATAAAATGAATGATTCAAATATTTGTATAATCAGCAATGAAACAAGTTAAAAACGATGGCAAGAATGTCAAGATCTTCGTATTTTTTCCATTTGGAATGGACCCAGCAATAGTAAATCCCAACTTGGAGAATGGATGAAATCATTCAGGTGGGATCAAGTAAGTATCTTATCCCTCTCTTTGCACCTTGTTTATTTACATTGTAGTAACGATATAGCTAAAAATGAACTTCTTTCTGCTTAGTTCTATTTTTTAAGGGTTTTATAGTAAATTTCATTCCTTGGAGGCCTAACTTCAATGAAAACCTAGGTCTCTCTCTAAACTTTCCCTTTTGGCTTTCTTTAAAAGACCTTCCTATCAAAATTCTTCATTCTCATATTATAGAAAAATTTGGGGCTTCTCTTGGAGAATACTTAGGAATAGACTTGGATCATAACAATAAGAAGGAAGAAAGGTTGTTGGTTAAGCTGAAAGCCGGATTTAAAACTGAAGATTATATTAAAATCATCACCAATAGATCATTTTATGATTTTTAATTCTCAAAATATGAAGGTCACTTAAAAAATATTTCTATAGTTAATAGAATTTTGCATCATGATAATAGCTTAACAACATATTCATCAATTCCAGAAACTACAAACTTAGAAATAATGTTTCCAAAACTAATGAGTATAAAGATTACTAAGAAGGTTAAATTAAACCAGAACAATAGTGAAAGATCAGACGATATTCAGACTCCTCCATTCCAAAATGCCTATGTTACTAGCCCTAGCATGGATGATAGAGAGGAAGGAGAAATTGTAGAAATTATCAAAAACTTACTGCTAGAAAATGTACCTTCACATATAAAGGAAAAAGGAGAGATTGTGTTGGAACTATATTGAGATGATGTACTGAGAGGGTAGGGGTGAATCAGTACCTCTAAAACTTTTCTTGCTTAGCCCATTAACCCTTAGTCATCAGTTTGTAATTTATCTTATCTAACTGTTCATCTTTCTTTATGCATATGTAATCATATCATACATTATTTTGTTATGTAACAATAATAGAAACATTCATGAAAATAGATAACACATGACACAAGATATGATATCGCAGAAAACTCTTGTTAAGGAAGTAAAAACTACAGTGGGGATTGTTACCCACAAAATTCACTATCTGCAGATAAGAAGGGGCTAGTTAAGGCTTACAATTGGTCACTTTTGATGACCTACCCTATTAGGAGTATTACAGTGGAGACCTGTTAATATCTACTTCGTTTGAAGCTTTAGCAACACTGTTAAGTGTGCACTCTGTTAAGAGATTTGGAAAGAATGGTTAAGTCCACCTTCTACAA
>MU215603.1:38078-51354 GCA_018584345.1 Thuja plicata
TTTAAAGCATTTACATAAAGCTTGCATGACCATCAAATTATGATTTAAAACAAAATAAAACTCTATAAATAGAATTACATTGCTTTATCCGTCGTGTAAAAATCAGATCCACAATTTGCGGGTTCTTGATCTGTCTGTCAGTTCTGATGGTTGGTTTTCTTGGTCATCAGTGTTCCTTTCTTGAACTTGTCATTGAGTATGCCTTTTCTATTTCTATCAGGTTAGTTTTGAAAAATATGTCATTGGTAATGCTTATAGTCATTGGTGATGCTTGTGGTCACCGGTGATGCTTGTGGTTTCCGGTGATGCTTGTCACTTTTATACTTAGCATTTTTCTCAAAATCTTTGTTCTGTCGAGTATGCTTGCATTTCACCGGTACTGCTTGTGGTTCATCGGTAATGCTTGCTGTCTATTGGTAATGCTTTTTGTCTATGTTTTTCAGTGAGTATACTAATGGCAAAATAATGTCATCAAGATTGAAGAGTTTAACTGAGCTTATATTCCTGAGGAAAATTTGGAAAAGGAAGTCTTACAAGTGAAAGAACAAGCGGTGAATGACCCAAGTGTTTCCCAACAATGCACTCAATGTATGTCCCAAAATCTATTCCTCAATGACATAAAAGAAAACCTAGAAATGTATGGGCAGCTTATTAATGATCTCACTTTGATTCATAATGAAATCGATAACCAACTAACTATTTGGGATGAATCTCATAAGGAAATCATGGATGGTATTAGAGAAAAGGTAAATACTTATGTTTCCATACTGCAAGATAGAACCCGGGATTTTATTGATTCTAAACTGGTTATTGCCTCTCCTCAGACAATTAAGAACTTGGAAGTAATAAAAAAACAAAGGAGTTGTCATGATAATCAGCAACACTTATTGCTAAAATAGCTTCCAGTTGTCCTATATTCCAACAATAACAAGTCCTCCTCTTTGGATTTTGTCAGCCACACTAGTAAAATAGATCAGCATTTAGATTGTAATTCTTAGCCCTTTCTTGAAAATTGAAACTCTTTGCAATCTTTAGATTTTGTTTGGAAATCCCCTCAGACCAAACAAGAGACTTTCCAGCAGGGAATCGAACTCCCATTTTCATTAACAATATTCTTATATCTCATAATGAGGTAGTAATGATGAATAATAATAAAACATATTGATCAAGATATGTTAATTGATCAGCTGGTATGCTCACCCATAGGGGAGATAAAGAATTCCCCAACGGGTAAGACTTTACCTATCATAGAACCCAGGCTAACATATGTAGACCAGCAGGTGACATATTTTAATATTGATTCCCCAAACTGCAATAAGAACAAAAATCTTAAATTTTAGCAAACTCCAGACAATGGTAAAAACATATTTGAAGATTCTACCACAGTTTCATCTAGGTTGGCTATTAACATCTCAGAAAGCACTAACACTGTCAAAATTCCAATAGAGGTAAACACAATCCTAAAGCATGGTACTGCCAGTGACTTAGAAGATCTAGAACTAAATTTTATGAATAATTGTTAGGATTGGGAAGAATTTGGTGTTCAAGAGCCAGATGTTTAGACATTGAACCAGAACAGTGATTGTGAAAGAAATAGTATTGACAATGTGGAAAATTACATGTATCTAAATACAGGACCCAATAACCAACATCTAAGCGATGTTATTATGGAAGAAATAAGAAATGAGGAAGAAGAAAGAGAGGATTAAGAGTTAGTTGCGAGCATTTCCAATACACAAAAATATCAAGATAATTTAGGCATAGCTACCAATTTGAAAGGAATTAACAAAACTAAATGTGGAAAAATTAATAATAAAAGAGGAAGAAAGAGCCTTGCAGACCTAAGATATGCTATTGGTAAGGCTGATAACCAAACCAAAATTAGTGACATGCTCTATGCTGGGAAGGGGAAGGTCCTTCCCACAGCATCATGAAAATCACATAATGGAATGTTAGGGGTTTAAACACCCCTAACAAGAAGTGCTCTCTTAAGCGCAATATAACACTTTTTGGATCAGAAATAAACTTACTGTAGGAAACAAAACTTAACAAGGAGGAAGGGGGAAAATTAAAAAGAAATTGGGTGTCTGGAAATGCAATTTTACCAAATATTTGGGTGCATCAGGGGATTGGGCATTATTTGGGATCCCAGAAAGGTGGACTTTTCACTGCTTATGGCTAGTACCAATTGGATGGCAGGGAAGGTCAAAAGTTTTAGGAATAACATTCAATTTATCATCATCAAAGTTTACAATCCCACATCTACAGCAAGGAAAGTTGTTGTCTAGACAGAGATAAGTAATTATATGGTTACAGAACCACAATCTGACTTCATATTGGGGGGATTTTAATGCAATATTATCCATTAAGGAAAAAATAGGAGGAATACAAGTAGAATCACAAGCAACATAGACTTTAAAAACTGGATTATGAGAAATGCATTTGCGGACATTCCAACATCTAATGGATTGTATACATGGAACAACAGAAGGAAAGGTTTTTGTTACATTACAGAGAGATTGGATAGATTTATTATCTGAGGTGATATTTGTTCAATTAATATGTCAATTGCTGCAACAATACTACCCTTTGCTGGATCAGATCACTATCCTATACAACTTGAAATTAAAGAACAACATAAACCAATTAGATGCTCCTTTAAATGTGAAAATATATGGTTTCAGGATGATAGCTTTATAAGGAAAGTAGAACAATGGTGGAAAGAAGAGGTCTTTGAAGGGTCTAAAATGTTTTGTTTCATGGCAAAACTAAAAAGTGTAAAAGAAAATATAATAAAATGGAACAATGAAAGCTTTAAAAAAAAATTCAAAGAAAAATTAGAAAATGAGGAAGACATCAGGGAACTAAAAACAAAAGTGATAGAAAAAGGAATGAAGGACCAAGATTACAATAGAGAAAAAGAATTACTGAATAAACAGGAATCTATTCTAATAAAAGAAGAAATATTCTGGAAACATAAATCGAGAGAGACTTGATTAAATGCAGGAAATAGAAAAACTAAATTCTTTCATTCTAGTACTCTAAATAGGTGCAACATAAATAGAATAACTAAGATTCGAGATGAGTCAGGTTTAGAGTTGGATTTTCCAAACCAAATTGCAGCAACCTTTTTCAATTACTATTCTGAGATACTAAACAATTATGAATTCTCGGATCTTGGGGCTCAAAATGAAATGTTAAAAGAAATCCCTAGAATACTTACCAATGAAGATAACACAAACCTTAACAAGATATTCTCTCTAGAAGAAATCAAGGCAGCCCTATTCTCACTCAACCCAAACAAATCCCCAAGACCAGACAGTTTTCAGGATTTTTTCTTTCAAAAATGTTGGGATATTATAGGGAAGGAATTATGAGAAGCTATTGAAGCTACTAGGAACTCAGGAACTTTCCTAACCAAAATTAATAATACCTTTTTAGCACTTATCCCAAAAAGAAATGACACGGTCTCTTTTAGTGATTTCAAACCCATTGCACTTTGCAATACCATATACAAGATTTTGTCCAAAGATTTGGCAAATAGACTTAAAAATATAATCCATAAACTGATATCAGAAGAACAAACAAGTTTTTTCCCAAATAGATCAATATATGATGGAATTATTATAATACATGAATTGATACACTCAGCATAAACAAACAAGGATCTGTGTATACTGATGAAACTAGATATATGTAAAGCCTATGACAAAGTTGATTTGAGATTCTTATGTAAAACCATGCTTGCTTTTGGATTTTCTCATCAATGGGTCAATTTAATATTTAATTGTATATCAACTCCAAAAAAATTAGTATTAATAAATGGATCTCCTGAAGTATTTTTCAACTCCTCCAGAGGAATCAGACAAGGGGATCCCATTTCTCCTTTTCTTTTTATAATTATGGCTGAGGCTTTTGGCAGGACAATTAAACTTGCTTAGTCTGAAGGGCTAATCAAATGGGTCAAAGTGACAGATGAGGTTGACAATGTCACTCACCAACAATTTGCTGATGACACTATTCTTCTAGGTGTTTCTTCCAGAACTAAAGCTCTCCAATTTAAAGAGATCATTAATACCTACTCGAATGCATCTGGCCAGGAAGTGAACGCGGAGAAATCTGAAAAAAAAATCTTGAATACATCACCTGACCTAGAGAAATATTTGTAATATTATGGGTTATAATAAAGGTGAATTTCCATGTAAATATTTTGGTATTCATCTAGAAAAAGGCCAAAAAGAGGGAGAAACATGGAGAAATATTGCATCCAAATTAGACTCAAAATTGGATAGCTGGAAGGGCAAGTATCTCAATAAAGTTGACAGAGCCACAATGATTAGATCCATTCTATCTGTGATCCCTACGTACCAGATGTCATGTCTACCATTACCAAAAGGGGTTGGCAAACAACTAAACCAAAAACTAAAGAATTTCTTTTGGCAAGGTCCTAAAGATAAAAACAAAGTGGCATTGATTAAATGGGACCAGATTTGTAGACCAAAAGAATTCGGTGGCTTAGGAATAAAAATTTTAGAATGGCAGAACAAAGCCCTAGGTGCTAAACTAGTATGGAGGATGTTTCAAGAAAATGAAAGCAAATGGGCTAAAGTATTATACCAAAAATACTTAAATAACTTGGCTCCCTCCACTCTCTTCCAAATGATCAACCCACCGAAAGGTTCAAAAATTTGGAATTTTATGATGCAAAATAGAGAAATCATTGTGAAAAACCTCATGTGGGGCATTGGTGATGGAAAAGAGGCCCTTTTTTGGGAAGACTCTTGGTATGGTCTCCCATCACCGGATAAAGAAAATTTACCAAACAATATTAAAAATACTCTCACTGAATGTTGGGGTACTCACTTCAAAGATTATATTAAGGAAACCCAGGATGGTTGGCAATGGAAAAATGCATCAAATACTACTTTATCCCAAGAAGAGCTACTTGTTTTCAAAAAAAATTTGTAATCTAGGAAAACTAGCCACAAAGCTAGGATGGATAAATTAATTTGGGGCTCATCCAAAGATGGAAAGTACAGTGTAAAGAAAGGTTACGAGATTATCATAAATTCCCAAGATTGGAATAAATTAGATATCCCCCTAAATTTATGTTGTGACTTAGCTTGTCTTCCCAAGGCTGGGATCTTCCTTTGGGCTGCACTACAAGAAATAATCTTAACCTTTGATAGATTCACTAAATTAGGCTTTGAAGGTCCCTCCAGATGTGCTCTATTTAAATATGCATCTCAAACTGCTAGACATCTATTATTCGACTGTCCTTTCTCTAATCATTGTTGGAAATGGCTTTGTAACAAACTCAACTGGTCTTCTGCCTTCAATGATAATTTCTTGAACTTTTTAAGTTGTTGGCCCCACAATGGATCCAAAGTGTATAGAAAGATGTGGAGAATCTCCCCCTCTATCTTGGTAAGGGAAATCTAGAAAGAACGAAGTAGAAGGATATTTACAGACACAAATATGGATAGAGGATCTTTGATTAATAAAATTGAATCGAGTGTCATAGAAGTAACAAATAATCACCTAAGGAATACACACAAAGAAGAAGGATCATTCACAGAATGGGATGCAGAAATGAGGAAGAATTGGAAAGGCTTAATCAATCCCCAATTGAGATATTCTAAAACAAATAAGCCAGTTAGAACCCTTTGTGAATGGAAACCACCTCCAAGCAGATGGATGAAATTAAATTTTGATGGTGATCAAGAGGATATCCAGGAAAAGCTGGACTAGGGTGTATTATCAGGAATGAAGCGGGAGATTGGGTGGTTAAAAGGGCTAAACCCTTAGGTATCTCTTCAAATAACCAAGCGGAACTTGAGGCATTAAATGAAGGACTTAAGTTAATCTTAAAAAGCATAATTCAGAAGTTAATCATAGAAGGAGACTCACAAATTATTCTTAATGCCTTAAGAAAATGAAGCACTCCAAATTGGATATTAAACTCAAAACTAGAAGCACTAGATCTTGTGGATAGATTTCAAGAAACATGTTTTGAGCACATTTATCAGGAAGGAAATAAAGAAGCGGGTGCTTTAGCTAACTTAGGTGCTGACAGGGAAAATGTTACTCTAGTTAACCATGTTCAAGCACTAACAAATTGAGTTCCGATACGCCACTCCTAATAAACCAAAAAAAAAAATTAAAAAAAAATCAACTATAGGAAAGGAGGTAATTCATATGGTCCAGCTACCTTCTACTGGTAGATGATGGGTTATATGGTCATTGTTACAGATAGGTTCTATTTAGTAGCATAGGAAGTATCGAATAAGGATGACCCAGCTAACTTTAAAATATAATATAAATTATATATACTTGTAAATAAGTAAACACTGATATAAAGATAGATAGATCCAAACATATATAAATACAGACACACATATACACATAAGTATAAGTAGAAATATAGACACATACACATACAAAATATTTATATATAGACACATAAATATATAAACTTAGACATACACAAACACATATTCAAACATATACATGCAGAAGCAAATATACAAACATACACTTAAAACATACACATACATATGGACAAGAAAATATACACATATAGATAAACATACACCTCCAGACATATAAATTTATATAACACATAAGTCAATATAGCTATATAAAATTCCATACATATAAATAAATATGAATATGAATACTCACACAAACACACATTAAAACCATTCAAACATATATAGACAGAAATTTAGATACAGACAAATCGTCACTAATACATATATAAACAAAACTACCCAATTTCCTCTTTATAGAAATATGTATAGAAGCATACAGACTCGATAAAAAAATATCATAAGATATAAATAGTCTTTTATAACACCAGATTAAGGATGCACATTTGTCTTAGATTACTATCTAACCAATGCTCATGGATAGCATAGAAGCTTCTTCAATATCGAAAGGTAACAATGGTATGTAAATAGTTAACTAAATTAATATAATCAAAGGCTATTATTAGATGTTTTATACAACTCTTCAATTGAATCATAAAAAGAAAAAGCATTCACACTATATAAAATAGGAGAAGATATTAAAGTCTTAATGTAGACCAAGAATCTCTAGAGTTACTCCTTCTATCAATACTCTCATCATCATGTTGCAACATGGCACAATTAACATTCCTTACTGAAGGGGAGGTTAACATATATAAGTAAGTTCGACAATGGATTTTAATTCCCTCTATAGGAAGGAAAAACTGTTGATATTCCCAATATTAGTTCCAACGGGATGGTCTAGTAGTCACTTTAGATTCATTTTCAATTTGGTAGAAGTTGAAGAGCTATAGAAACCCAACCATTCCAATCCAATGAAACTTGGAAGCGAATATACTCTCCCTTAATGTCTTATAAATAACCACCATCACACCAGATTAACCAAACTTAGATTATCATTTAGCCTATGTCAGTATGACTACCCCAATCAAACTTATTTGCAATAGGAATCAGATTGCCTTTGAAGGAAATGTCATGACCAGACATCTCAAAATGGTTATGTTGGATAATCACCCACTTATACTTAGAGATTTTCATCCCATCCTAGGGAAAGAATTCCTTACAAATAATGATAGATATAGAGTTTATACATATATTACATCTATGTTTGTTGCCACAACACTTCAATGGGGTACTGAGAAATACGATATAAGGAGGCTATGCTTTAGAATCTTTAAACAAAGATTTCTTGGCAACCTAGATAAGAATCTCCAAAATGTCAAAGAGAACTTAACAATACCTAGTCATCCATACTTTGACATAGCCTCAATCAATAGAAGAACAGTTCCTACTAAACCAATCATGTCATTTGAGGACCCTATTGCTGCCAACGAAAGAGAACCTATTATCAAGTGGAACATTGAATAATCAATGATATATATGCATATCAAAAAACCACTCATGGAGCACTAGTTTTATGACTACTGGCACACTGATAAGGTTGGGGATACCGACATGGACTGTTTTAGTGAATCAGATTTAGAGAACCTAGAGGAACTTTGGTTAGCAGAAGTGGGCCACACAGAGAAAAAGAAATGAAGAATCTCCGAGTCAGAAGGATCTAGAACTCAAACAAGGAACTAACTCTATGTTCGGCACTCTTTTGCAAAAAAAATTTATCCTATACATTTCAATTTATATATTGATCACTTTTAAACTAGCAAGGTCACAGACCTAGATATCAAGCAAACCATTCAGATATTTAGGTCTATCTTCATGCTATGATTACGGGTAATGCACATTCTAAACATGCACACTCTATAAATATTAAAATCAACATACTTACACATAACCAAATTTATATAAGGCATCCCTGAATCAATTCAAAACTCAACAATTAGAAAAGACATATCACCGCTTATTATAGCTAAGCTTAATGTATCTTTAATAGTCCTAAAACTTAAGATCATTTCCTCTTGGGTAAAGACCTAATTTTAGATTCATATAACTTATTTTATTGTGATAGCGTTAAATGAAAATACAAACAGTAATACTCCAATGTTTGTATCCTTTGTCACAAGCATTAAAACAATACTTCCTCTAACTTATGAGAAAATTCAATTATTTTCTAGGAAACAATATTGATTATGGAAAAATGGAAACCTATAGGTGGCTTATTTTTTTCAAAATCAACACAAATCGGTATTGTGATGAGTATAAGCTATAAGTGCATAAATCATCATTCAAATTTACAATCTATTTACACATTTAGCAGTAAGCTATACCGAGTAACTAACAGAAGAAAAGACATGTCTGAGCCATGCTCTGTTTCATTTCTAACAAAAATAGGCATAAGGCTATTAGAGGGAAAGTTTAAATTCAGAAAAGATAGAAATAGACATCAGTAAACAATAAAATTGTATTCTCTGAATACTCTCCAAAAATAGCAGAATTATGACAATCTAGTAATTATATATACACTATCATACCGAATATTTATATTCCATATTCATGTTCAAAGAAAAATAATCCTACTGCATGTCAATAAGGAGACTTAGGAAGCTGGGATAGACATGGATAAAGTGGCTAAACAGCAATATGAAGACGGGGAGCATTCAATGGAGATTTTTCCTGATAATCTCTTATCTTGAAGTTAATAACATATTTATCAACCTCGAATAAGGATTCATCAGGAAAATCTTAATTGCATTGGAAATATATACTACAGATATAAGGATAGTTACACTTCCCATAGTACCTTCAAGACCTCCAAATGGAATGAATCAGGTGAGTTTATAGTCACATGCAAGGAATATTAAAAGATCTAGCATATATGATAATAAGAAGAAATCAAGATCCTCTCTAGGATTATGAGCTTTTTAACAAAGCTGACATTGTCCTGTACAGTCACAGAAATATATATATATATATATATATATATAGGATTATATGTATATATGTATATAAACTAATATTATCAGAGAACTTAATATATCACTATCTGGTACAGTCACAGAAATAGAGAAATATACATATATATAGACACATATATACATATACATATGTGTATATATATTAATATATAAATACATATATGTATATTTGAACGTATTTATAGGAAAATATATATAAGTATATACAGGCTTATATGTATACATGTATATAAACAAATATTATCAGAGAACTTAATATACCATCAAGATATATATATATATATATATTTATTTATTTATTTATTTATTTATTTATTTATTTATATAGAGACAAAAATAGTTTTGAAGAGAACTTTATACATATATTAGGGTACAGCTCACACTTTATATAATTATCGATAAGGTAAAGAGTGGCAAATAGATGGTGAAAACTATTATATCTTATTGATGAATTATTGAAAACAGTTGCAAGGTTAGACAGAAGTTTGGATTAAATCCGCTATTTTCTGTAGATAAAGGATCCAGAGGTAAGATTTGATCTTACTTTAAGGGTTTAAGTATTACATGTAGATGACATAAGGAAGTATTCAATGCACTCTTCGACTTAGCTAGATCACCACACCAACAAGAAGAACTTGTGTAAAACTCCCCTATCTAGGAGAAAGAAAAATTAATCTATACTTTATTATCCCGCAGAAATAGGGCCCCAAAAATCCTAGTGATGGCACCAAAACCCACGATGGCACGATACTTGATACCCACTTAAAATAATAATCAGACCAGGCTGGCCTTTAGAGAAGGATCTAGAAAGACCTCTCTCTTTCTAGATATGCCTTGAGGCTTCAGTGCTGGCATTTAGACTTCCTTACCTTAGCATATCATTACTAAAATCACAGTGAACACTCTCTCCCCTATCTGCATTAGGATGGAGACTACCATTTCCCTATACCATAGGTATGAGGTAAGAACTATGGCATTTGTAGGGAAGGTAAAACCCAAACGTTGGGGAAGCATCCTGAAGAAGGTGGATGATATTTCTAGATTAGCAATCAAGAATGTTATAGGGCAAAGAGATCTCGACTATAGTAGAACATGGAGGATGAATAGTGACATAATTGGCACTTTTATTAACATAGCATTCCGAGCTAAGATTAAATTCTGGGACATCAATAAGCTATGTGTTATTTTGTTTGATGATACATGGCTTAAAGGCCTGGATAATATGGTGGAGAGTGTTAACAACCAACTGGAAATACCACACCTAGAGGATTATATGTCCTGGTCTGTTGGAAGCCTCAAATCTCTCAATGTTCATAGAAGGCCTATCCTATACATTAAGGACATCAAGGCTTTTGAGGTATTGTGGTCAGACATGGTTAAATTACTGCATTTACTACTAAGGTGGCAGGGTATTGTAGAAGATAGCAGCAATTGGGCTGAGATCTTCTTCACCTCTGTTGGGACAGAGGTTCCCCCATCAATTGTGCTTCATGATCAAATGTAGTAAATTGTTTGCCTCCCATACCTGTGTAACACATCCAGACCCAAACCCTCCAAAAGTCTAAAGAATGAAGTTGGGGTTGTTGTTATGGATGTAGACTTTGAATCAAATGAAGACATCATGATCATCAAGTCATTCTGATCTGTATGCCTGATGGATCCTGAAACAATTTTTGATAGACATTATTTAGATTAGTAATCTCGGTATAGGCCCTTTGCTTTGTTCATATTTGGCCTTAGTACATTAGCTAGGTATAGCCATAAGTATTATATTAAGTCTAGGAACTATCTGTGTTTCTTCTTTACGTCTTTCTCTAATGTTGAAGCTTAAGACATATTAAATTTTAGGTTTGCAAATTACTGATTGTACAGGGAGTTTTACAGATACAAGCAGTTTGTTAAAGTGAAGAAATGTAAGTTTGATATAAGATAAATATGAAAGTTATTATTAAAGAGATCTCTAAATAGATAGCTGGTATATAATTCAAAGTTTCTATGGTATATTTAACTTGAAGTATCAATGGTAGTTTGAACATATATCTATTTGTTTTATAACCAGAAAAAGAAAGAAGTTTCTCCAAATACGCTATCACATAAAATGCAGAAAAATTATTATAACTACCATAGTAAGCCAAAACTAAAAATGGGACTAAACGAAAGAGGACAATGCTAACAAAAAGAAATAGTATCAAACAACAAATTAGCTTGGATCAATGAATATCAATCCACAGAAATATAGATATTTACATATATATATATATATATATATACACACACACACACAATAGAGATATACAAAAATATACAGATATGGAATCATTAATATACAGATATGCAGGCAATTAAATATATTTTTTAAACAAATATTAATATATATATATTTATTTATTTATACATATATATATAGACACACACACACACACACATATATATATATCTCTGTGTGTGTATGTATATATATATGTGTTTACATACATATGTATACACATAAAAATTCAGTAATATGTATATGTCTTTAAATACATACATACATACATACATACATATATATATATATATATATATATATATATATATATATATATCTGTGTGTGTGTGTGTGTGCACCTATTCATATATAAATTCACATTGAAATACATGAGTTTTTAAGTATTAATAAATATATCCAAATACATACACAAATGTTAATACACTATTAGATACATAGACATTCAGATACTAAAATATAAATAACTTTGTGTACGGAACAACATAAATATAAAATGTAATCTTAATTTGACTCATGCCTTAAATTTAACTAAAATGGAATAATTCTTATCTTCCAAAAATCTAAACTCAAAATTTAGCTAAAAACTATGAAATACAAATGCACAAGCTTAGTTTGTTAATACTTAAAAAATTAATATTTACATTAGACAAGGCCTCTTTGATAATAACAACACCTAGGTATACGAAGCTATTTCTTGATCATTGTAAGTAAAATTAACATGCATTCTCACTCAAGTCAAAACATTGAAACAAGTTAAATGTTGTATTCAGGCTTTTAGACATTCTGCATGGTAAGAGTTGGTGAAGTAATAAGAAAAACAACTAAAGATACCAAGGTTAGAAAATAGGATTAGCTATGTTTAATCTATGTAATTTATAAGTAAGCATCAAAAATTAGAGAAATAAACAATACACTAAAAACCTCTCAACTAAACTATTATTTTGTTAATAACTAGGATTTTGTAGTAATCATTTCATAGAAAACCAGTCATGATGTATATGCTAACAACGATCTTAGCAGAAGGATTGAGTTGATATAGGAAACAGTTATACATAGGAATTGCGGAAAGGGATAGCTTCCTCCATACACTCAGCCATCAAACTTGGAGAGCACACGATTCAACCCTAAAAATTGTACTAGAAAAAAGGAAAAGATAATGTATTGATATCTACAAACTGAGCCCTTAAAAAGGGTAGAAAAACTTTGTATATGAGGGTATCCCCTTTGGTAATGTAAATAAGTGCTTTAAAATGTAATAAGGGGGAATGTCTCCTTAAATCTGTTTATGTATCTTTCTGGACCTAGGTCACGGGCAAGGTTGGAGGTTTTTTTGACCTCATTCTTTCCTACCAGTGCCTGCACTGAACAAGGTTGTACATTTCATTTGCTTATTAATAAAAAAATTTGGCCTAGGCCTTTTACCGATAAAAAAAACAGTTACTACATTTTATAAATTTTAATAAATAATAAAAACAATAATTAATAACATAAAAACCAATTTTTAAAAAACTTTATTTTGAATAAATTTTAAAACAAAAAAAAAAATTGAAGTTATTGGGGGGAGGTGGACCCCACGTGCCCCCCCCCCCCCCCCCCCCCCCCCC
>MU215603.1:51532-83868 GCA_018584345.1 Thuja plicata
AATGTTTTTTTATATATATTTTTATATTTAATTTCCGAAAATGGAAAATATGAAGAGACTAATTCTTTTTTTTTTTTTTTTTCCTCACGTTGTTATTTCGTCTTTTTCTAGGTTTGTCCTTTATTTTACTGGTGTAATTTTTTTTACTGTATTTTTCTAGAGACTAAAAAAATAATTCAATGGAATAATTTTCAAGGACATTTATTTTTCTCTTCACTATAGTTTTCTACTATAGGCTCACTGATTTTTCCAATTCTAGGGTCTTCATTAGGGTATTTTTTTGCAAAATTTTAACATAACCCTACTATGCCAAGTATCATTTTTTCTAAAAATCATAGATCTAGGGTTTCTAAAATACCCAATTTGACAAGAAAACTCCAAATAGATCCTAATTAAGGAAACAAAATCACCAAGCACAAAGGAAGACAAATTTTCTCAAAAAATGAAATTAACAAAGGGGTTTTCAAACCCTACCTTAATTTCCACCATGAATTTGACAAGAAGCCCTTTAAGAAATGAAGAACCCTGAAGCCCTCTGAATTCAAATCTGATCGTGGATCCGGAATCATGAAGCCTCCAAAGCAAGGATCTCCTCAATTCCTCCAAGCCTCCAGCCACAACAAATAGCACAAAATAGCAAGAATACAAAATAGCTCACACAAAAATTTTCCTCCAAAATCCTCCAACCTTCTCTCAAAAATTTGTTATGATAGAATGAGAAGAGAAGTCCCCTAAAGAGACTCAACTCCCACTTTTCATGCAATCCCAAAATAGACACTCCACTAAACCTGGTTAACTCCACTTTCCAAAATTGAAAGAAAATAATAATTATTAATTGTGCAACTCAACTTTGACTGTTTAAAACAACTTGCATTTTGAATTCAAACTCTAATTACAATGTACAAGTAATTAATTAAATAATATATTAAATAGATTAAATATTTAAAGCACAATTTTATTCATGCACTTAAATATTTAATTATTTAATAAAGCATAAAATCTAAAATAACTTTAATTTTAATTAAATATTTAATTAAATCTAAATATTTAATATTTGAACTTTAATTAATTCTCACAATTAAACATAGGTATTTAATTAATTCAAATTAATTAAATACCTTATATTTAATAATTAATTTCAACAATAATCAAATCAACAAATAACATGATAATTCACACAATATCAATACACTCAACTGAAATCAACAAAAATCAACTCAAACACACTCAGGGATACGATCCACAAATTTACGTCAACTAGACAAATTTGGGTAGGGTAGACAAATTGACACTCGTCCAATACTTAGGACAATGGGCTTAGGGTAAGGTTTTGGGTTTGTGTGTTAACTCCCCTCTTTACCATTGAGATGAATATATGGGCACACTCAATCCTACCAATTCAGGGAAGATGATGACTTGTACCTGCAAACATGACATCAAAAGAACAAGCATGTACATCCAATATAATATCACAAATAATGATAAGGATTGGTTGAACATATGGATCTCGTAATGCAAGTAACTACATCTCTATACTCTACCACAACAAACACATCAACAAGTACATCAACACAAATGCTAACCATACACATGCAAGTATGGGGTAAGTACATCATAATTCTAACATCAACATGTAAAATCACATCATGATAATATCACAATCTATCTATGCATCACATGATAAACATATAAACATCATGATCCAAATCACCAACCACTGAAATAATGAAGCTCACATGAAATGTAGCCTAAAAGAATCTGGAAAATCAACTGAAATAATAGCCTAAAAGAGTACGACATCAGAAACTAAAAGCAAACTATGGGTGGGTATCACATCCACCCCCCTATGATTAGGCTTACTCCTGGAATCTTGTAAACAAATATGGATATAAATCTCGTAATCTCACTGCATCCTCCCAAGTTTTTGATGACTCATAATTTGGGTCTCATTGGACCCTTACCTACTCGATGGTGCGACCCCTGAGGGTCAAACCCCACTGATGAAGTATACAAATTGGATCCAAAGCCAGCTTCATATCCTCTACCTATAAAGAATTCCAATCAAGAACATGCAATATATCTAGAATATAGCATCTAAGTACAAAAAAATGGAAAACATCGTGAACGCGAGATAGGCTAGGTGGCAAAGCAAGACGGTAAGAAACTAGTCCTATCCTCTCTAGGATCTCAAACGGTCCCACATAATGAGGTACCAAATTTGAAACATTTCCATAACATATCAGACTCTTCCGTGGGCGCACTCTCAGGAACACTCTATCCCCAACTGTAAACTGTCTATCCACCCTGTGAGCATCTGCATACTTCTTTTGTCTATCCTATGCAGAAACCAAATGCTCACAAATATGCACTACTTGGTGCTCCATTTCTCGAAGCATCTTTGGACCAAGAAGAATATGGTCCTCCAATCTATCCCAACTCAAAAGTGTATGACAAGGATGGCCATACAAAGCATGGAAAGGTGACATGCCAATGGAGCTATGATATCCATTATTATATGCAAACTCGACTAGATACAAGTAGTTCTCCCAATGAGTCTATCTATCCATGACATACATCCTCAACATATCCTCAAGCACCTAGTTAACCCACTCTGTCTATCCATTGGTCTCAGGATGGTACGTTGAACTGAAATTTAGTTGAGCACCAAGATCATGCTGCAATGAGGTCCAAAATGCAAAAGTAAAAATAGAATCTCAATCCGAGATAATCCTGCGAGGAATGCCATGTAGTCTCACAATATCATGCATGAAGACTCTAGCTACAGAAGCTTCTATATAAGATGATCTCATAGGGGAGAAATGTGCTACCTTGGTCAAAGGATCAACAGTCACCATGATAGAATCATGTCTACCAGGAGTCAAGGGAAGACCAACAATGAAATCCATAGAAATGATATCCCACTTCCAAGATGGAATGAGATTTGGCTGTAAAAGCCCTGTTGGATGTTGATGTTCTGCCTTAACCATCTGACACTCTAAGCATCTAGCCATAAAATCAGCAATGTCCCTCTTCATACCAGACCAATGGTAGAGCTATCAAAGGTCTGGGTGCATCTTCTTGACACTAGGATGTGCCAAATAAGGTGCACGATGAGCCTCAGGTAATACTAATGTACGCAGATCATCTAAGGGTGGTACATAGATCCAGCTCATGTGATGTAATAGCCCATCTAATTCCATAATAAATCTTGAGAATCTACCCTCCAATGGTCTCCCAGACTCAATCTCTAACTTCGCCTCTTGATACAAGGTATCTCTAGGAAGCACTTGGAAAATCCTACTCTGCAAATCCACACTAAGAATCAATACTAAAATAGCATGTCGCTTATGACTCAAAGCATCAACTACCACATTCTCCTTCCCCTAAATATACTTAATCTCAAAGTCATACTCACAAAGGAACTCCATCCACCTTCTCTGCCTAGCATTCAGATTAAGCTGGGTAAAAATGTACTGTAGACTAAAATGATCACTGTGAATCTCAAACCGATGTCTCAATAAGAAATGTCTGCACCAAACCAATGCATGTACAACTATGGCTAACTCAAGATTGTGTGTAGGGTGGTTAAACTCATGATCCTTGAGTTTGCGAGACTCATACGAAATCACTTGTCTTTCCTGCATAAGGATTGCCCCAATCCCCTCCAACGAAGCATCAACATAAACCACAAAATCTCCCACTAGATCAGGTACCGCTAGGATAGGTGTACTAGTCAAACACCCCTTAAGGCTCTAAAAATCCTCCTCACACTTCTTTTTCCAAACAAATTTCTTCCTTTTCTGCTGAAGAGAAGTGATAGGATGTGCAACTCTAGAGAAGTTCTTCATGAACCTGCGGTAGTATCCAGCTAGACCCATGAAGCTACAAAATTTAGACACATTAGTGGGTGATGACCACTCCACAATAGCCTAACTCTTTGAAGGATATACTGAGATACCTTCTCTGAAAATCATGTGTCCTAGATACTGAAACTCTGACTGAAAGAAATCACACTTTGCCGAATTGGCATATAGCTGATTTTCTCTCAGGCACTGAAATACCTGTCAAAGATGTCCTTCATGCTCTTCTATGGATCTGGAATATATCAGTATGTCATCCAAGAAGACTAGCACAAATTGATCTAGATACTTATGAAATACCCCATTCATCAAGCACATAAATATTGATGGAGAATTTGTCAACCCAAAAGGAACCATTGTAAACTCATAGTGTCCATAACATGTGTAGAATGCAGTCTTGAAGATATATGCATCCTGAATATGCAACTAATGGTGCCCTAATTTAAGATCAATCTTAGAGAACACCTTGGCTCCCTTAATCTGATCAAAAAGGTCATCAATATGTGGCAACAGATACCTGTTCTTTATTGTTACCTTGTTCAACTATCTATAGTCAATGCACAAGCGTAATGATCCATCCTTCTTCTTAACGAAGAGGATAGGTGCTCCCCAAGGAGAAACACTAGGAAAAATGCTTCCCTTTTCCAACAAATCTTCCAAGTACATCTTTAACTCACTCAAGTCATGAGTAACCATCTGATAAGGAGCTCTATAAATAGGTTCTGCTCCTGGGACAAGCTTAATGCAAAAGTCAATATCACACCTTGGTGGCATACCTAGAATCTCACTAGGAAATACATCAATGAACTCCTGCAAAATAGGATGATACGGGGTTTTAACTTCACTCTCCACTTCATCTAACTCATTCATAGTCACCGCAAACACTTGGCAACCCTTTCAAAAGCTCCTCTTAAGTTGCATCATGGAAATCATCCGAAGAGATATGGGACGTGGAATCCCCATAATCTAGAAATCCTTACCCACAACATCCTTGCATTGGATGGTCTTCCATCTATAATCAATGTTATCCCCATGAGCTCCCAACCAATCCATTCCCAATACAACCCCATATGATCCCAAAGGAATCACACGAAGATCAACTGAGGTAATGAATTTACCTAGGTTCAACTCACACTTACTGACCAAAGAATCTATGGCTACTTTAGCCCCTGAAGTTAACTCCACTTTCCATCGTACTGCTTGCTTTCCAGCCACTAGCCCACATCTCTCAACTAAGAAAGGAGATATAAATGAATCTATAGCTCCGAAATCAAATAAAATAGAGATAGAAGTACCTCTAATAGTACCCAAGGTCTCTATCATTGTACCCTGATGCTCTTCCTGACGGTGATCCAAAGCCATAAAAACTCTATAAGATCCCCTTGAACCACCCACTGTAGGCTCCGAAGCTACCAGCCTCTGTGCTAAAAATTGAGGTGCTCACTGAGGACAATTAAATACAATATGGCCAAATTGACCACATGTGAAGCATGTTGTCCCTCTGATATTTCCTCTTCTAGTGGAGGGTGCACTCGACTGCTGAACGCTACCTCTACTAGCACTAGGTTGTGCACTCTATGTAGGATGGTTGGACTAATTACGCCTAAAGTGTTGTCCATTACGAAAGCTCTTAACACTCTGAGTAGAAGGAGTAGCCTTTTGATGCTGATGTTGATTCTAATTCTGATTCTAGTTACCTCTATAGAAGTTAGATGGCTTCTTGAATTTCCCAATACCCTATGATTGGTTACCTCTATATCCTAATCCTAATGTACCGCCTGCCTCAGCACCATGTCAACCTCCATGTCCCAAAGCCAAATTAGCCTCTGTAAGAGTGGCCTTAATAACCATAGTCCTTAGGGCTATAGGCTCAAAGAGCTTTACTTCCCCAACTATGCGGGCATTAAGCCCTCTAAAAAAATGTTGTATCATCAAGGTTGAATCCTATCCATAGCCTGCATATTTTTTGAGCTTGAAGAATCAACACTCATACTCCTTGAATGTCAAATTCATCTACCTCAGATCATGGAACTCATCATCCCACTATTGTCTCCACTGGTCTGAGAGGAAACACTCCCAAAAGTGCTCAAGAAATAACTCACAAGTCACTGTGTCCATCTGAAGCCCCAACATTTCCTCTTTTATCTTCCACCATAGAGCCACAAAATCATAAAGTTGCATCACAGTATCTCTTTCTTTAGTATTGCTACTAAATGGATGCATGGTGAAGCACCTCTCCAAGGCTATAAGCCATGTCTCAGCCTTAGATCCAGATCCCTTCCCATTAAAGGGATTAGGTCATCCTCTCATCAGGTCCCTCATGTGGTTTGTCACCACAATGTCAAGGTCCACTGTAATGGTCCTCCTTCGAGGACTCCTAGACCTCTCTCTTTCCCTTTCCTCTCTATGAGAGTGATGGGATGCATCTTGATCTTCTCTAACCCACTCAGGAAGATGATCCAAAATTGCCTGTAGTAACTATCTAGTGCCAGTTCCTCAGACTCCTCATGGCGTTCCTCACTATGCCCATCTCTATACTGTTGCTAACCATTGTCCTGTCTAACACTCATGGAGGAGCTATTCTGGCTACATCTCCCATGAATAATATAATGACCTATGCCATGACCTCTCATAGCTCTAGTTTCAGGCATGGTTCCTGAAACAAACAGAGATTCATACACTACTCACAACATAGCTCGAAATGAAAACTAAGGATAAGATTAATCATAAAGCAATAAATATGAAAACAATAATGTTGTATGTCTATGTTTTAGTTTTAGTTTCAAGCTATACACAACCTAATGGGAATACAATTCCCAGAGTTTCCAGTGTAGAAACTAGTTCTGATACCAAGTGTAACGCCTCGCCAGGGAACCCAAGAGAGATTAACCTAGAACATGATACTAAGTTTGATGAACATTTTTTTTCCTTAAAGTTTATACAATAAGATATACATTAATGTAGAAGCAAATACCATTTACTCACATTACACATACAAACATAGATTACAAGACTCAAGGGTTTCATGACGTTGAATTACGTAAAAGTAAAACTCAACTAACAACATAACAAAAGACTTCATTTAAATAGATATAACAAATACAACTTGCAATAACAATTACAATCCACATGGATAACCATAAAACCTACATAAACTCACATCCACTACACGTGTCACAGGGTGTGTGGTAATCACTCTAACTACATAATACAATATCCAGATTAGGTATCACGTGTGATACACTAATACAAGATTATAATATAATGAAAGATAAGTACATAACCACAAATGAAGAATCATAAAGAGCTCAACTGCATAAGAACCATCAAGCACTGGAACAAGGATGTCAAATCTCAAACGGTAAAGAATCACTACCACTCATCCATGTGGAACTACAAAGTCCACCCCACTATGTTGAGGAGATAAAAATAGACCCCAATCAGATATCCAAAACCAAAGAAGGAAGTAATCCACTAAGAAAATGGATCTTGATAGATCTCTAACTCCAAGTGTACTATACATACTGAAAGATAAGACTCACTAATCGAGAGGCAACTAACACACGTAGGAAATCTAGAATGTGTATAGGAAGGTGTCATCATGTACGTCTAACCCTTAAGTTTTATCGTAGTAATCCCAATGGATCCCAGAACTCAAATGACCATACATTGAATTAATGACCTCTCAAATAGACAAAGTCATTAACTATGCCAGACACACACCCCTCAATGTGGCAAGCATCGTCTCATCCTCCATATTAGCCTATGATAGCGCTCAAGCATGGGTGAGGAAAGACACATCTTATTAGTTCATTTTAAGATCTCTCTGTTAAAAATTTAGTTATCACTTTTTAAGATTACTTACAATAAGCGATCCTAGTAGCCACTTGCAGACCCCAACACTTATTGCAAGCCACCTCCTACTACACATCTAGGTAATCTACCCTAGGATCAAAGATCCTACATAGATCTAGCATAGGTTAAAACCAGGTATACCCAATGCAATTCCCCACACATATCAAGAATGGTCACAACAGATATACAATCTTAGATGACATAAGCAATATAGTTCACATGGTCAGTTTAGGGTAATAATACAAGCACACACACCACATCATAAAATCATGAATGCAATACACCCCCAGCCTATGTATTCATCCTAGGGCACTCTAAAAACCCAGATACCCAAAGCACAAAAAATAATCACTTTTGTAAATAACATCGTTCACATCATGCAGAAATAATGGTAAACTAATACGTAACTAATCTGCAATGACATAAATGATCTTCCATTACAAAGCTTTAATCAATAAGAGACTATGTCACAGTGACTTAAGAAACCAACCAAATCAACTAATTCTTCCTTTAATCCATAATAGTCTAAAGTTGATAAAATAATCATAAATACTATTTTAATCAATTAAAGATTAATAACATACTAATAATCCCCACTATCTACCATTACATATACATGCATAATCTAGTATAAAAGTTCATTGATTAATCAAATAAATCAAATAACCAATTAATCGAACTAAGTTTACTACCAATTAAAACTACTGGTAAAAACTTCATTATAAAAAGAACACAAATATGCTTTCTTAAATTTCACAATTATTAATTAATTCAATTAATTAAATCCAACCAAATTTAATTTAATTTAAAAAGAATTGTTAATAAAATTAAGATTAACATATAAATTAATCCTATTTAAATAAAAGTAAAAAACACTTACTACATTTTATAAATTTTAATAAATAATAAAAATAATAATTAATAACATAAAAACCAATTTTTTAAAAACTTTGTTGTGAATAAATTTTAAAACAAACAGAAAAAAAAATGAAGTTATTGGGGGGAGGTGGACCCCATGCGTCCCCCCCCCCCCCCCACTCCTTTTCCCAAGTGGCACGGAAGCTGTTGGCAGACCGGGTCTGCCACAGGCACCTCAGGTGTCGAGGCAGCCTGGGCTGCCTCTGGTAGTCCGGCTACCGCAGGGCCCGGGTGCCAACGGAGGTTGGTGGGGTGGAGCCCACCGCCCCCCACCACCTCAATTCAAATTTAATTTTTTTACTTTAAATATTTTTAAAAAAAACATTTCATTTTTTAATAATGTTTTTTTTTACATATATTTTTTTATTTAATTTTCAAAAACAGAAAATATGAAGACTAATTCTTTTTTTTTTGTTTTTTCCTCACATCGTTATTTCGTCTTTGTCTGGGTTTGTCCTTTATTTGACTGTTGTAATTTTTTTTACTATATTTTTCCAGAGACTTGTTTTTTTTTAAACAATTAACTTTTCAATGGAATAATTTTCAAGGACATTTATTTTTCTCTTCACTATAGTTTTCTACTATAGGCTCATTGATTTTTCCAATTCTAGGGTTTTCCTTAGGGTATTTTTTTGTGAAATTTTAACAGCATAACCCTACTATGCCAAGTATCATTTTTTTTAAAGCATAAATCCAGGATTTCTAAAATACCAAATTTGACAAGAAAACTCCAAATAGACCCTAATTAAGGAAACAAAATCACCAAGCACAAAGGAAGACAGATTTTCTCAAAAATAAAAATTAACAAAGGGGTTTTTCAAACCCTACCTTAATTTCCACCGTGAATTTGACAAGAAGCCCTTGAGAAATGGAGAATCTCGAAGCCCTCTGAATTTGAATCTGACTGTGGATCCAGAATCACGAAGCCTCCAAACAAAGGATCTCCTTAATTCCTCGAAGCCTCCAACCACAACAAATAGCACAAAATAGCAAGAACACAAAATAACTCACACAAATATTTTCCTCCAAAATCCTTCAACCTTCTCTCAAAAACTTGTTATGATAGAATGAGAAGAGAACTCCCTTAAAGAGACTCAACTCCCACTTTTCATTCAATCCCAAAATAAACACTCCACTAAACCTAGTTAACTCGAATTTCCAAAATTGAAAGAAAATAATAATTATTAATGAAAAATATCCCTTTAATTGTGCAACTCAACTTTGACTCTTTAAAACAACTTGTATTTTGAATTCAAACTCTAATATCAATAATTACAATGCACAAGTAATTAATTGAATAATAGAATAAATATTAAAAGCACAATTTTATCCATGCACTTAAATATTTAATTATGTAATTTTATCCATGCACTTAAATATTTAATTATGTAATAAAGCATAAAAGCTAAAATAACTTTAATTTTAATTAAATCTAAATATTTAATATTTGAACTTTAATTAATTTTTTCAATTAAACATTTAATTCATTCAAATTAATTAAATAACCTATATTTAATAATTAATTCCAGCAATAATCAAATCAATAAATAACATGATAATTCACACAATATCCATACACTCAACTGAAATCAACCAAAATCAACTCAAACACACTCAAGGATAGGATCCACAAATTTACGTCAACTAGACGAATTTGGGTAGGGTAGACAAACTGATACTCATCCAATACTTAGGAAAATAGGCTTAGGGTAAGGTTTTGGGTTTGTGTGTTAACTCCCCTCTTTACCATTGAGATGAATATATGGGCACGCTCACTACTGCCAATTCAGGGAAGACGATGTCCTGTACCTACAAACCTGACATCAAAAGAACAAGCATGTACATCTAATATAATGTTGCAAACAATGATAGGGATCTGTCGAACGTGTGGATCTCACAATGCAAGTAACTACGTCTATGTCCTCTACCACAACAAACACGTCAACAAGTACATCAACATAAATTCTAACCATAGACATGCAAGTATGGGGTAAGTACATCATAATTCTAACATCAACATATAAAATCACATCATGATAATATCACCATCTATCTATGCATCACATGATAAATATATAAACATCATGATCCAAATCGCCAACCACTAAAATAATGAAGCTCACATGAAATGTAGCCTAAAAGAATCTGGCAAATCAACTAAAATAATAGCCTAAAAGAGTACGGCATCAGAAACTGAAAGCAAACTATGGGTGGGTATCACATAACTCAAGTCATATTGAATACAACTGAATCTATTTTGTTGCATTTATAGAAAACACAAGCATTGTTTGGTGTTTCATAAACATCTCAAAAATTGGTTTATTGAAAATACAAATCAGTGTACAGGTAAAATAGATGAAGGCTCGTCTATCCACACTATCCATTTCAACATAAAATTATTTTGAATTATAAATAATCATTCATAGTTAACTGAACTCCTATTGAACATGACCATATTTAATTTTTTGTGTGTATAGCAACAAGGTTCGAATACAAGTGAACTTCTAATCAACAGAACTAACAACTATTTGCAATTATTGCCACCTTTGGCCCGTTAGAGAAAACCATTATGACAGACCATGAGGGGGATAAAGTTTGTATAACATTGTTCAATTTATAAACATACGAGAACCTCTTCAAATTAGAAACTACACTCCAATTGAGGTGCACTCTTCTTGAACATAGTTAAATGATAAACAAGGTTATCAGTGAAATGACCACCACATACATTGAATATCTAACATAACACATTTGACCATCTACTTTAATATTACTTCCTATGAATTATCTTGGTGAATGTGTTATTCACACGTCTAATAGGTATGGCTATAATTAACAACCCATTCTCATTCCCTACTTTGATGTCTATTTTGTGCAATAGAGTTGATGCCCTCGTAGAATTGAGTATGCTTCCTTGGGTTCTTTTGCATCTCTGGGGGGTTGATCCCAAGAGATAGAATCCTTGCACTACTCCTTATGATGATAGGATGTCCACTGTTATCACCTTTTCTTTCCTTCACAGTCTCCAAAACTTGATACTGCAAAAAACCATGAATAATACACAACTTTAATCAAATCATTTATGAAGATGTCACAAAATCAGTACAGTGGATGAAATATATATGGATTAACAAAAAAAATGACCAATTTGTCATTAAATTGTATTTTAGATGTGCATTTCATGAGGTCCTCCATGTGCCACACCTTGTACGACTTTAGGGAGTTGCCTAGGTGGTCAAAAAAGGAATGACCAAATGGAAAAGGAACATCTGGATCAAAGACCTCATTAATGTAGACTTTCACACATCCCCATGGGATTGAGCAATTTTGGCACAGAGCACCCCTTCCCACTGCATCCGTAACACCTCTACCTACCACATTTCTATCAACTCGTAGGTCCACATTATCTCCAAAAAAAAAAGCACAACCATCCCTATCTATGTGATCCTCTTCAATGACACTTTCCTGCAATAGTAAAGGTGTGGGTGTATGTGAACCCATCGACTCCTAATGTTATACCGAGAATCAAACTATACAAATTGACAGTCACATATACCTCGCAAGATGACGTGAAAAGAGGACTATCATACCTTATTCTCCCAATGTTTTGAATCATTAGAGCCTTTCTAAATACCATTCATCTTTCCCAAGGCAACACCCTCCCCATTAAGTTTAGCACCTATGCGAGTTTTCTCCCAAGGAATTCCTTTTGTGTCATCATGTTGCAAGGCAAAGCAAGTTGAGACGCATGAAAACAAAATTGATAAAAATATGATGAAATACAATCGTATATTGCATTTTTCAACGCCAATCATATAAATGCATTAGACATGACATAATCAACACACTCAATTCCTTGAACATATAATCACCTTTGTCATTCCTTCATCCCCACATCCCCCTATTTTTTCCCACAACATGCTGACCAAGAAAATCAACATCCCAAGAGAGACATATGTAATATGTCCTCATTCAAAATAAACATTATTTTCCCAAGAACCAGAAAGACCGTATAGTAAAACATACCACTCCATCTGTCTCTTCAATGTTTGAATTACAGTCAATTGTATCATGAACATTATCATCCTGACATGGCCACAAGTGAATTTTATAAATTGGATCTGATATGGATAGATAAGTGTAAAAATTCAAAATGAATAGAACACAAATGGAATGTCCAAAGATAAAAACTATATAGAATTAGAAGATACACACGACATCATCTCTAGAAATGATATTGTCATGCTCAACCACACCGCATGTCAGAGGAGGTCCACTATCATTGGAAAATGAAAAATACCTGCTTGTTCTCACCATCATCAAGGTGGCAACCACCCTATTAGAGCAATAGTGCAGAGAAATTATCAAACAAAAATGAATGCTAACTTTGACTGAAATAGGGAGAAACATATTTAGTTTATGGACACAAAATGTCCACAATAGAGTGCCAACATACCTTTTTTAATTCAGTCCCCAGCTCAAAATTAACTTTTTGTTTCTTCCCATCCTCATTTCTTTACATCTTATCAGAAGAGTGGCGTGAACATTTCTTCCCTCTAGTGCGTGTTGCAGGAGCTTCTGTCGTTGGCAATTACACTGCACCATGCTACACCCTCTTATTAACTTCTTGGAGGACACCCTACAACAACCACATTAACACATGCAACATCACATACATAGGTGTTCGATGATTTAAATGAACTTCACAAAGTTTACAAAAAACAAAATTTGTATGCAAAATATTGGGACCACATGGTACTACAATGTAGTGGAGCACATTGCCATATACATGTTTTGTAGTGTAATCATAAAGTACTCATTGTTCCTCTATTCTTGCCTCTATTAAATTGTTTATTTTCCTCCTTTCGTCCAACCTCTCTCTCATGTCAGAAGATCACATTCCATATTTCTCCTCTGGACCTTCGCTCAGATAAGATCCCTCCTTTATCAACTCATTTGAACCCTCTAAAATCTCACCACCAACCACATCACAACCACCCTACCAAAAAATAGTGTACTTCTATTGTTACTAAAATAATGTGAAGGATTCATCAAACATATAACTCAAAATAGTGACCTCAAATCCCTCTGCAACTATGCACATCATCAGTCGGTAAAAATCAAAACATTTGTAGTGCATTGCCATATTATCTTTACTATTGATGGACCTCCATCATGCATGTTGAATTAGTTCCTCCTCAAAACATCCCTGCCCTGCATCCTTGTTACGTCGAGCAATTGACCCAGTACCTTTCTCTACAATGGGAACCATTGTAGACTGTGGAGTGCCTGTATGACCAGCCCTGACAGAAGTCTATCATAACAACATTGGTCACTTGACACCACATTATCATGCATGCAAATATTTAAAACAACACACTACAAATGAAAATTGTTGATCACCTTTCTGACCCATTTCTTTCATTCAAAAAAATGCAAAACCCTCTTCCTTCTCTCCTCCTTCACTAGAGAACTATTGTAAACAAGAATTTAATCAACAATCTCTTTCTTCCCTTCCTCGGGGAGATCATCGTAGCATTCTACATCATACTCTATCAATACCTGATCGGTCACACATTTTTTTGCATATTATGTCTCACCAACATTTGGTAGTCGAGGTTCATCTCCTTCCTATGGTGGTATATCTTTAATCTCTTAGGACACCTCCCCCTTTTTAGAACTTTTTGCCCCTATAATATCCACGCGTTCGGGTTGTAATGAACGGGAGGTTTTGCTTTACCAGCCTGTACATGTTCAACCATCAAAAATCCCAAAACCTATGACCTCCTCCATGTGCACATGGTCCATACATACAAAAATTGAACAATCTACCTCCCAAAATTTCCATTTGATGATACATACATTCCTGCACACACAATTATGGTTAAAATAGTCAAGTACCAAACCAACGTAAAGAAACTTGAAACACACTTATCCACGCAGTTACATGGAACTAATAACAACAAAACATCTATGACTGGCAAACCAAAATGAGAAGGGAGAATAATAATTGGACCTTGCCTTTCTTCATGGTAGACTCTCCCTTTTTCCCAACACTGATAGAAACATTGTTCCCTTCGCTATAATCATCATCCATACTCTCATCATCATCTTCATTAGATAGATCTTCTGATGAAGACTCATACTCACCCTCAGAACTATTTTTATTTTTGTCAATGTCACCCATAGGCTCATCTGCCCCAACCACCGTTTGTTTCCCTTTCTGACATAAAATGATGTCACTATGTTTACACTATTGTCGAAAAAACAACACATATGACACTAGTTGTTCTTTCAAAGAAGGCAAGAACAATACTCTAAGAAATAATTACCGATTTCATTATTATGTCAGCAATAACATCCCTCCTTTGCCCGGGCAACATTGGATTCCATCCATCCCCTCCCTCCTACATATAATAGTTGTACACACCATTAAAAAAAAAATTTCTGGTGAGGACACCAACAAAAGTAAATATAAATTTTTACCCTCCACTCCTCCATTACCAGATCGCCATTCGGTGGCCCCAGTATTGGTTGTTTTAGCCTGATCTAGTCGAACACAGCATGTTGGGAGCCCTCTAAACTAAATGTCAAGGGTTCTACCAACTTCTGTTTCAACCACCCCACCATGTCTATACACACATAAAAAAAGGAATTAATTACCCAGAGCACTCTTGTAACCTATTGGAGTCTGTGAAAAAATCACCCCACAACTAAATCTGCATCACCAAACTTGGAGAGGGAGAAGGAACATTAAATACAAGGCTGCATAACATGTTCATTACATAGTGGGCACAAAAAACACATCAATTAAACAAAAGAGTGCATAAGTAGAGTGTCACAAATAGTGGTCACAAAAAACATGTCAATTAGACACAATGGTGCATAACATGCGCGTTACAAACAATGCTCACAAAAAACATGTCATCCTTTCCATTCTTAAATTGGGCACAATATGAAACTCATCTTCACAGAGATGCAATTTTTGCGACACCAGTAACTACATTGATCATATATTAGATATTTTTAAAATGTTCTAGTGTTCGTTCCAATACAAATTGTCAACTGGGAATTCCTTGGACATATAGGAATATGCCAAGGCACATGGTTGTTCTACCAGACAAAATCATGGAGTGCACACAAAGGAGGTGGATAGGTAAGAAAAATATCCTCAACACCTCCAATCTAGTCGACACAATGTTCCCTATCTTGGCAACAACTACTAGGGAAAATCAAATGACAAAAGACATATATAATCATGTCCATAAACATGAAATGTGTCATAAAAATAAGGAAAGAGAGACAATAGATAAGAACGTGCAGGTCAATAAACACAATTAATAGACAATCAAAATTGTGAATGAATCTAGGATAATAATGATGACTTGTAATTTATCGGCGTTGTTGAATAATGTTGAAGCATCCCTAAAATTAAACAACATGCATGTAGAACTAGTGTTACACAAAGTTTACAAATGATATTCAACATGTGAGGCACCACATAGTATTCCTATATTCCCCAAATCACACTAATTTTAAGTACACTACCACACCACAAAGGCAACATAGTGAAAGACAACATTCACAACAACTGCCAATTCTCTTATTTCCTGAGTACAAGAAACAAAATATATTTTATGACTACAAAAGTGACAATGTTTCGGCATGTCTGCTCACCAGATGTTTCAAGGACCACAAATTGACAACTTGTGCATATTTTGGATACAAAGGCCTACATGGTAAAAATAGGGTTAGTTTCAGTCATATTTTGAATTGGCAAGTTAAAATGGTACCAAACCATTTATTTTCAAGATTCAACAGAGTTGGACGCAATGTTGTGATGCAATACCTGTAGACTTGTACTATAATTTGACATACACGGTCATCTGTTCAATACCACTATAACCAAAAGTTCAAAATATTTCTAACACTAGTAATAAATATGACCAACTATATATGTCAGTTTTCCATGATGCTAAAACTATGCATAAGAAGATGTTTATTCCAGTCTAATTGTTTATACAACTCATTTTTACTTGTTACAATGCATCTCCTAGTGTGACTTCCAAGTATATCTCTCATATGAAATCTTCCTTCTCTATCAATGTATACACACACACACACACATAAACATGCATATATATATACATATATCTGGCCCATGCTCTCATTACAAATTGTATCGTACACACACACACACATGCATATACATAAACATATACATATACATATACATATATATACATATACATATACATAGAAACACATATAGACACAAGACACATATACTAAAATGGGCATTTATGTATTATATCATTCATATGCGAGTTTAGGGATTCTAATGTTGATAACACAACATGTCATTTCATTGTTGTTAACCACTTCCTGTGTTTTCTTATTAACCGTTGAATTAACTGAAAAATTGTTGACAAACATACAATAAAGTGCACCGGTCTGTCCTGACTGTAACATATTCTTTTCCCACTTTTTATACGGTTGCAGTAGACTGTACCAGTTTGTCCTGGTTGTAACATTTTCTTTTTCAACAATTGTTTATTACTATTTTTCACTTTAGCTACAATAAAGTTAACAAAACTTTTCAAGTTTCTAACTCTATTATCCTCCATTTTCCTACACGCCACTTGGTATGCACCACTTTTGTATAGTATTGTGCATGCATTCTATGTATTTTGGTATGGCATACCATGATTTTCTCGTCTACCATGTCGCTTTTTGCATCAAGATAGACAGACACAATAAACATCATGTCTCTATGTATGGTATGTATCTAACCCACCATGTCTTAGTGCCACAAGATATGCACATGTAGACAAATGGAGAGACAGACAAACGTAGATGGATGAAAAATGATAGACATTAGATGGTCATGCAAGATTGGATGGTAGACCAAGCAATTAGAGAGATTTTGGTCGACGGAAAACTAGAAGAAAAGTGGCAGAAAAGTAACGCCTATTAGTATTTTGTTTCTGTGACAATCATCATTCAATCTACGTATGTGTATGTATATATATACACACATATATATGTATATATATACACACATATATATGTATATATATATATATATATGCATATGTACGTATGTATATGTATATTTGTACATATGTGTACATATTTATATATATGATATGTACATATTTATATATTTGTGTGTACATACATACATATATGTGTGTGTGTGTGTGTATACATACATATATATATATACACACACACACACACATGTGTGTGTGTGTATACATATATATATGTGTGTGTGTGTGTGTATTTATATGTATGTGTATTTGTGTATATATATGTGTGTGTGTGTGTACATATATGTGTGTGTGTGTGTGTACATATATGTGTGTGTGTGTACACACACACACCTATATATAAATATATACATACATAGACAATATACATTTATGTATGTGTGTATATTGTTTCAAGAACAATCACCATTCAAGGATTGCCTCTAGATAGGACCTAGGGGGCTATCCACAACTATAAAACACTTGGGATGCAAATGTCATGGTATAGGGACTGAGGTGAGTGCACCACTCATGTTAAAGTGTGTCATGACATGAGATCATGCTGAGACCAACAGTAGCAGACTGCAACTAAAATAAATAGAAACTAACAGTGCAGTCCGCATTGAACATCACATTGCACTTCGGTCAACAAGAACAAGCAGTTTTCTTCTGACCCCAGTTGAGATGAGATTTACTAATAAATAAAAATAAGACCAATATATAACACAGTACAAGTTAAATCAAAATAAACAATATAAACTAATAGTTAATATTATTAATAAACCATACTCGTAAGATTCACCAATCAAAACACATAGCAAGCAACAACATTATTATACATTGGTGGGTACAACAGAGGGAAATCCCAAATAAAACAGACCTTGCATCAACACTACATAAAATCCTGAAACCAATTATCACATAGCACACAATGAAGATTTCATTTCTTTTTTGAAATTTCCTTGGGATTATCAAGTTGATTATCATAACAAATTCCATCTTTGTAGGTAAATTTAGATTTATGATATAATGCCCTTATGAATCTATGTTGGAACCGTTGTTTTACGTCAAGAATTGTAAATTTCCCTTCAATGGGGAGATTGCATTTCCAAAACCATTTTCAATGAAAACAACTCAATTCCTGGTAAACAATAAAAATCAAAGAAAATGGAAGTGTTGATTGTTAGCTACATAGCTACATCATATGGATTTCCAAAAAAAAAATTATGCCAGTAGCGTAATGCCTACTAGAGATTCAGTTTCATAGAGAAGTTCATGTAAACACTCATCAAACTATAGAAGCCACTATAAAATAAAAATAAGATTGTGTCGCTACACAAACCAAGACTACCAATGGATTCTACAAAAATGTCCCTCCACTAAAGCATACATGTCCAAAAATTGTCGACAATTCTGAAAAACACCTAGCACTAAAATTATTCACTGCACATGTTAATTGTTGCCCATCTATCGATCTTCCCTCTTGTATATGTCAGCTGGGAAAGCTACACCTATGGGGTGTGATGATGCCTCATATGTGGCAATAGAAATCCAATTACATTTGAAATTCCTTCTAAATCATTACGCAAATTAAGTGGCACTCTCCACCCATAACTATATAATATAATACAATTTTTGTCCTCCTGATCTACTATATCATCCATATGTGCTTTCAATACATTTTTCATATCTTTGTTTTCCTTCAACATTGACTGAGAGACAACTCTTGACACATATGCCTTGCCACTATATAGGTCATATAACTTGATGGCTTCATCCAAAGTATTCCCTAGAAAGAATGGTTCATCAACATAAGCCTCTGCAATTCATCCTAGGTTACCAGTGGACTGCAACAAGTCCATGCACTATGACAGAAAGATAGATATAAGCTATGATCGTGTAAGGTAAGAAATGAGGGTTGGGGTTTGAAAGTGGATCATTGAACATAAAATACCTTACATTTGCAATATGTTATGCAGGTAAATAAGATGTTATCCTTCTATCCTTGGATATGCAAATGAAAGATCCAAATTGATTAACCCAAAAGGAAGGATCAATGCATAAATGAATCGACCATTTGGAAACAAGAATAAAGGAGGAAGATCTTAAGTATTCATTTTATTGATTTGAATGTGAAATAGATTTAGATAGATTGATAACCTTTATTGAATTGAATAGGAGAAATGTACTAACCTTTGAATATTGCAGATCTGAAGAATGTTGTTTTTTGAAGCCTGTGTTGAGTTTCTAGAAAATTCGAGACCGGATCTAGAATAGAAACGCAGAGACAGACAAAAGCTAGAAATATTTTTCTGTTCTGACACAATTCCAATTTGTACCCTCAAGTCAATATCACCATTGGCCACAATTTCCACTTGCACCCTAGGGCAGAAGCAACCTAAAAATTCTCAAACTAAAATTCTCTTTTCGGATACCGGAAGTTTGGCGAAAAGGGTATCTAAATCTTCATCCCGATCTGCTGTTCTGAACCTGTGCCTGCAAGAAAAGTGGTTTGTTTTTTGGGGGGGGAGGGGTTTGCCTTGGTCAAACCCTAGTTTTGGAATTATCCTCAAATATATAATTGAAATTGTAGAAAAAAACAAAGTAAATGAAAAAATTCACCTTGCTCATGTAAAAGGTCCTCGTGGAGGATTCAAATCCTTGAATCAACAAGTATGGATGCACCAAATGGATGTGGAATGTAAAATGTAGAATTTTTGATGTCTCCAATCAATTTCTTGTAGATATTCAACACTAATCTTGAATGGGTTCTTTAATTGGAAGAGGCTTGGAGGAATGTGGATGGATAAATCTTCAACAAGAGGGCTCCATGGAGCTTGAATCCTTTAATGGCCACCAATGGATCTCCTTGATGAAAATGAGTGCTTGAGAAGTGCTTGAGAATGGATGAATGATTCAATGGCTACTTGGATTGCTTCAAATCTTTCTTCTTCACCTTTAGATCTCACTCTTCAAGTCTTTGAATTCCTGCAATTATGCTTGATGATGGCTAGAGAGTCTTAGAGAAAATGAGAGGAGAAGGCTTCCTTTTATATGAAATTAGGGCACAAACTTCTAGAGAAGAAAACATAAGAGAATTAAATTCTAATTGGACCCATTCCCTTATAAGAGTACCTATGTTAAATATAATTTAGTATTTGTTGTCCCGAAGTTCGAAACAGCCGACTCAGAAGTGGGAATTAACTTTTTTCTAAAGATCGACATCTGAAAACCAGAGATTATGAAATTTGAACTTCGAGCCTGGAAAAGGTCGATTGCGACCTAGGTCAAGGTTGAGGTCAACCTTGAACCAAAAAGGTCGACCTTGACCCTGAGGTCAAAATCCCAGTTTCTCAGTCTAGGGTGTGAGAAATAGGTTGGAAAAGTGGAAATGGGGCAGAACAAGGGGATAAAGCCAGATCAAAGTCAGGAACCCATTAAAGGCACTTGACATGACCCCAAACCACTTACTTGGAAGGATAAACTAGTCTACCATGGAAGTGCTTCCATTTTCTGACTATACATTTAGCCCCCACTTTAGCAAGAGTATGGACTCAATACAAACTCTTGGTAAAGGAGATCATAAAGAATAGATAATATTATTGGAATCAAAAGGGACAAAGGAATCCTCAAGCCCCCAAGGGACTTAAGTCTTTATCAACCCTAAGATCATGATAAGAGAGACATCACCAATTAATAAGAAAGAGAGAGAGGGTATGGTTACCTTGCCCAATGAGAACTTATGTCCCATTGTGAACCATACAAGGAGAAAAGTGCAACTGGAAAGATGGAGTTGAACCACCAAGTGAATGTGGCTACTCACTAGTCAACCCATCAAGGAGATCCATTCTTAAGGACACCTTCCGACCTTAAGGGATCAAAACATTGTAATTTGAAACTGGAGGGATCAAGAGATCTGTGTAAATTTAAATTGGAGGGATCAAGAGAACCTAAAAAGTAAAATGTCCATGCTTTAAGGATTAGTCTTTAATCCATAAAGGTAAAAAAATTTAAGTTTTGAAATTTTTTTGAATGTGTGTGTGTGCAAAAGGTGAGTAGAGCGTATGCCCCCATTTTAAATTCATTGCTAACACTTTAACAGGAGCAATGGGTTTGACGAAAACATAAACAACTCTACTGATTATGTTTCAACTACGAGATGCCCCCAAATGAAGACAAATCAAGGGAAATATCACATAAACATACAAAGAACACATAAGGGATCTACCTACTGCGGGGTCAGTATGATCATAAGATAACATGTACATATAGATATGATATTATTGCAAATGAATTAACATCATTCCCCAAAGAAAGTAGAACTACCATCACAATGGAGGAAAGAAAACTCAAGAGTTACGAAGAAGAGTCTTTTTGGACCACAACATGGAGACCAAAAAGAATCAGTGCTACCATGTCGCAGATCCAAGCATAATATACAAGAAAAACATTTACGAATAATAGCACAAGTACAACATAACATGACAACTATGTATAGAAGAATAGAGATACATATAGAGGAATTATACAACATGATTGATTCCTTTATCACCTTGCACCAACATAGTAAAAAGGGTCGTATAAAAGAGTCTAACAAACATTTAGCAAACACGTTACGGGAGAAGGACAGTACATCATTTAAACACAAAAAGAGCTACCATGAAGGATAAACCAATCAGGTGCATCACCTACTCTCCCCATCTTAGTTTATATCATTTAGGGAAGGTGGGAAACTCACAAGAGGGACTATATACAATACAGTAGGAATAATAGCCAGTTCCAAACAAGGATCCTCTTGAGAATCGCATTGCTTGATACTAGGTGTAATTGTCAATTGATTTGAAAGCATATGAGGTAAATCAATGTCAATATCAATGGTCTCATATTTATCACTAAGATCAATAGGATCATCTAAAGTATCTTCCTCATCAAGATTAATTAAAATGAGATCTAAGATGCGAATAGGATCATCATACTCATTCATCTTAAAATCAATGTGATTATTAACTTCTTCCAATGCATCAAGCATAGGTTGGTCAAAAGAAGGTAAAGAATTTTGAAGAAGAGAAGCACATGCCCTAGCATTAGCTCTATGCTTCTTACGACATTTGTTATCATATTTATTAAATTTTTCTTTGTTTGACACATGTGGAGAACGAGGAGGAATAACCATTGATTCCTTCACAGGTTCTGTAGGAGGATTGGTAGGATTCTCAGTAGGCTGAGAAGCAACACTGGGAGGTTGAGTAATATAGTTAGATATAATGGATAAAGGAGGTATAGAAGGAGTGGGAAAAATACCACGATTAAGATCTATCTGAGGCATGCTTAACTTGACAATCTTGCAATGTTTATAGGCTTGATATGGATGAAAAAGGTTGTCAGGGTGAGGAGGACATGAATTAGGTAATGAGGGCCAAAATAAATCAAGAGTAGCACAATCTCTAGGCCTAGAAGGTTTATATAAACTATGATTAATCATTTTTACTTCTCCATTATGAATGAACTTAAGACATTTATGAATAGGAGAAGCAATAGAATGCATAGCAGTTGTCCAAGGCAAACCAAATTTGACTTGAAATTGATCAGATGTAGGAACAATAATGAAGGTAGTATCTACATCCTTGCCACAGAGTTCAACGGGCAAGTTAATAGAACTAAGTGCGGGATAGAGAAAACCATTACAAGTTTGGATCCATGCATCTGTTGGATGATAACTATCACATTGTAGGCTTTTAATAAAAGGATTTTCCTCAGTAATGACATTTATTAAAGATGTGGGATCAATAAGACAACCACTCATAGGTATCTTAGCAATCCTAGCATAAATATAAAGGGGACCATCGGGAGCCTTAATAGTATTAGAGTCATGAAACGTAATTGAAAGTTCCCAAGGTCATTTATCCTTAATTTGTTTCTGAGGTTTAGATGGAACTTGAAGTTGAGGTGGAGGCAAAGGATCTTGAACAATAGGTGGACATGCAACAATTCCCTCCACATGATTAACAATGTGATTAAAATCATCTATCCTTAAATCGTAAATGATATCCACAGAAAATGGTTGAACAATAGTATTATTATCATGTGTAGGTAGAGGATTCGTATAGATTTGAAGGTTTTGATTAGGAGGAGAGATAGATTTGTTCCCATTACCATCAAAATTATCGATAGATAAAGCATTAGAATCAATTAAGTCTTGAACCTTATGCTTTAGAGAATAACCATTTTCCATATCATGGCCATTATGGCGATGGTATTAGCAAAAATCTTTAGAATCAAAGGATTTTGAAGCTATGGTAGTAGGAAGGAGAGGTCTAATAGGAGGTAAGGTAATCGTATTAGCACTTAAAAACCTACTCATAATGGAATTTAAAGATTCAAAGAGAGGAGTAAACGTATGATTCATTCAGAAAGCAGTGGATACAAAAGTGACATTGTGAGATGCAACAACAACTTGATCAACAACCACATTCGTCTGTTTATTAATCTTAATGTAGTTGTTAGGTTTTTGAAATTTATTAGGATTAGGAGCATTATCACTCTTATCAACTAGAATAGGATTCATTGGAGTGTTTCTCTCAAATTGACTCACTTGTAATATATAATGATGAAGTGTTGCACAAAGTTGTTGAAAAATAGCTAAATTCAGTAAGCAGAATATTATCTCTAATATCCTTTTGTAAATTTGAAATAAACATGTGTTGAATATCAATATTAGGAATAGGATAAGAAATATAAGTATACAAATGCTTAAATCTACCAATGAAATCAGTCAATTTTTCCTTGATGTTTTGTTTACAATGCATTAAATACTTAAGGAAACTTGCGGACCAATGTTATTTTGAAATTGTTGAATGAAGGTATTAGAAAGTTTAGGAAAAGAATCAATGGAATAAGGAGGTAAAGAAAAATACCATTGCAAATCCTTATCACGAAAGGTTCTAGCAAACAGTTTAGCTAAAATCCTATGGTAGTGAGCATAATCACTACAAAGGATTTGAAATGTTTTAACAGGAGTAATAGGATCGCCTTTACCATTGTAATTCTCTAGATGAGGCATATTGGCTTGTTAAGGAATAGTAGCACGAATAATGTCTAAGGATAAGGGACTACCCATGTCACATGTAGGAATGCTAAACTTCGATTGAGTTAAGGATGCAAGTTGTTGTTGTAAAGATGACACAGTTTGAGCCAAACTAATAATTGTGGAATCATTAGAAGACATAGGTGGCATAGAAACATTAATAACACTAGGAAAAGTGTAGGAAGCAACAGGAATGGAAGACACAACTGGTGGAACTTTTGGAACCAAAGTTGGAAGGGGATTAGTATAAGTAAAAGGTCCACTATGATATGAAGGTTGTGAAGTAGGTAGAGATACCAGTGGAACACTCATAGGAATAGATGAAATTGGGAGAGACGTAGTAATTAGAGGAGGAGTATAAGTAGGAATTCTAGGTAAAGGAATAGAAGAAGGTCCCTCACTAGTGATAGGAGGGGTGAATCCTAAATCTTGAGCCTCTTGAGCTAAAGGTTTAACATTCAAATACACAAGATGAGTGATACCACGCAAGAGATTTACACCTTGATCACTATCACAAAGGAATTTCTTAAGATCCTCTATAGATTGAATGGAATCTTGATTATGGTTTTCTTGAATAAGCCAATTTCCCATTTTATCAAGTTTGGTTGAAAGTTTTTGCACTTGTTTAGGAGGAACTCTTAAAGCATATTCCTCATCATGAGATGAGTGAGAAAAGTTATGCTCCATAGAAGGAGTAGAATAATGAGTATTTAAATTGTCATCCAAGATCCTACGGAAAGGAGAGGAAGATTCAGGATCAAAGGAACCCATGAGTCTATGACTTCTTCTAACTGGGATACTATAAGTAGGACTAGAGGTGGTAAAGCTCATACACCAATGCAATGCAAATGAACTAATTTAGAAAACAAAGAGTGTGATTTTAATTTTTGAAAGGGAAATGCAAGAACATAAAATAAATATAATCTAATATGCATGCAAGATCTAACATAAAAGATGTAAATCTAACACCAAAAAGAAATATTTGTCTATCGCGGGTTCACCAAAATGTAAGGTAAGAAATGAGTTTTGGGGTTTGAAAGTGGATCATGAACATAAAATACCTTACATTTAAAATATGTTATGTGGGTAAATAAGATGCTATCCTTCTATCCTTATATATGCAAATGAAAGATCCAAATTGATTAACCCAAAAGGAAGGATCAATGCATAAATGAATCAACCATTTGGAAACAAGAATAAAGGAGGAAGATCTTAAGTACCCATTTTATTGATTTGAATGTGAAATTGATTTAGATAGATTGATAACCTTAATTGAATTGAATGGGAGAAATGTACTAACCTTTTAATATTGTATATCTAAAGAATATTGTTTTTCGAAGCCTGTGTTGAGTTTCTGGAAAATAAGAGATCGGATCTGGAATAGAAATGCAGAGACAGACAAAACCCAGAAATCTTTTTCTATTCTAACATAGTTCTGATTTGTACCCTCAAGGCAATGTCACCATTGTCAAGAATTTTTTATTGCGCCCTAGGGCAGAATTGACCTAAAAAGTCTCAAAATGAAATTCTATTTTTGGATCTCGGAAGTTTGTCGAAAAGGGTATCTGAATCTTCGTCCCGATTTGTTGTTCTGAACCTGTGCCTGAAGAAAAGTGGTTTGTTTCTTAGGGGGGAGGGTTTTGCCTTGGTCAAAACTCATTTTTGGAATTAACCTCAAATATATAATTGAAATTGCAAAAATAAACAAATTAAATAAAACAATTCACCTTGCTCATGTAAAGGGTCCTTATGGAGGATTCAAATCCTTGAATCCACAAGTATGGATGCACCAAATGGATGTAGAATGTAGAATGTAGAATTTTGGATGTCTCCAATCAATTTCTTGTACATCTTCAACACCAATCTTGAATTGGTTCTTGAATTGAAAGAGGCTTGGAGGAATGTGGATGGAGAAATCTTCAAAAAGAGGGCTCCATGTAGCTTGAATCCTTCAATGGCCACCAATGGATCTCCTTGATGAAAATGAGTGCTTGAGAAGTGATTGAGAATGGATGAATGCTTCAATGGATACTTGGCTTGCTTCAAATCTTTCTTCTTCACCTTTAGATCTCACTCTTCAAGTCTTTGAATTCTTGCAATTATGCTTGATGATGGTTAGAGAGTCTTAGAGAAAATGAGAGGAGAAAGCTTTCTTTTATATGAAATTAGGGCACAATCTTCTAGAGAGGCTAACATAGGAGAATTAAATTCTAATTAGAACCATGCCCCTAGAAGAGGACCTATGTTAAATATAATTTATGATTTGTTGTCTCGAAGTCCGAAACAACCGACCCAAAAGCGGGAATTAACTTTTTCCAAAGACCGAAATCCAGAAACCCTGAGATTTTGAAATTTGAACCCCAAGCTTGGAAAATGTCAATTTTGACCTAGGTTAAGGTCGAGGTTGACCTTGACCCAAAAAGGTCAACCTTGACCCTGAGGTCAAAATCCCAGTTTCTCAGTCCGGGGTACCAGAAATAGGTTGGAAAAGTGGAAATGGGGCAGAATAGGGGGATAAAGCCAGATCAAAGTCAGGAACCCATTCAAGGCACTTGACATGACCCCAAACCACTTACTTGAAAGGCTAAACTAGTCTACCATGGAAGTGCTTCCATTTTCTAACTATACATTTAGCCCCCACTTTAGCAAGAGTATGGACTCAATACAAACTCTTGGTAAACGAGATCATAAAGAATATATAATCTTATTGGAATCAAAAGGGACAAAGGAATACTCAATCCCCCAAGGGACTTAATTCTTTATCAACCCTAAGATCATGATAAGAGAGACATCACCAGTTAAGAAGAAAGAGAGAGAGGGTATGGTTACCTCGCCCAATGAGAACTTATGTCCCATTATGAACCATACAAGGAAAAAAGTGCAACTGGAAAGATGGAGTTGAACTGCCTAGTAAATGTGGCTACTCACTAGAGAACCCATGAGGGAGATCCATTCTTAAGGACACCTTCCAACCTTAAGGGATCAAAAAATTGTAATTTTAAATTGGAGGGATCAAGAGATCCTAAAAAGAAAAATGTCCATGCCTTAAGGATTAGTCTTTAATCCATAAAGGGAAAAAGTTTTAAGTTTTGAAAATATTTTGAACATGTGTGTGTGCAAAAGGTGAGTAGAGCGTATGTCCCCACATTAAATTCATTGCTAACACTTTAACAGGAGTAATGGGTTTGACGGAAACATAAACAACTCTACTGATTATGTTTCCACTACGAGATGCCCCCAAATGAAGATAAATCAAGGGAAATATCTTATAAACATACAAAGGACACATAAGGGATCTACCTATTATGGGTTCAGTATGATCATAAGATAACATGTACATATAGATATGATATTATTGCAAATTAATTGACATCATTCCCCAAAGAAAGTAGAACTACAATCAAAATGGAGTAAATACAACTCAAGAGTTACGAAGAAGAGTCTTTTTGGACCACAACATGTAGACCAAAAAGAATCAGTGCTACCATGTCGCAGATCCAAGAGTACTACAAAAGGAAAACATTTACAAATAATAGCACAAGTACAAAATAACATGAAAACTACATATAGAAGAATAGAGATACATATAGAGGAATTATACAACATGTTTGATTCCTTTATCACGTTGCACCAACAAAGTAACAAGGGTCATATAAAAGAGTCTAACAAACATTTAGCAAACACATTACGGGAGAAGCGCAATACAACATGCAAACACAAAAAGAGCTACCATGAAGGATAAACCGATCAGGCACATCGCCTACTCTCCCCATCTCATTTTATATCATTTAGGGAAGGTGGACAACTCACAAGAGGGACTATATCCAATACAGTAGGAATAATAGCCAGTTCCAAACAAGGATCCTCTTGAGAATTGTGTTGCTCGATACTAGGTGTAATTGTCAATTGAGTTGAAAGCATATGAGGTAAATCAATGTCAATATCAATGGTGTCATATTCATCACTAAGATCAATTTGATCATCTAAAGTATCTTTATCATCAAGATTAATTAAAATGGGATCTAAGATGCGAATAGGATCATCATACTCATTCATCTTAACATCATTGTGAATATTAACTTCTTCCAAAACATCAGGCATAGGTAGATCAAAAGAAGGTAAAGAATTTTGATGAAGAGAAGCATGTGCCCTAGCATTATCTCTACGCTTCTTATGATGTTTGTTAGCATATTTATTAGGTTTTTCTTTGTTTGACACATGTGGAGAACTAGGAGGAATAACCACTGGTTCCTTCACAGGTTTTGTAGGAGGATTGGTAGGATTCTTAGTAGGATGAGAAGCAACACTTGGAGGTTGAGTAATAGAGTTAGCAGTAATCGATAGAGGAGGTATAGAAGGAGTGGGAAAAAGACCAAGGTTAAGATCTATCTGAGGCATGCTTAACTCAACAATCTTACCATGTTTATAGGCTTGATATGAACGAAAAAGGTTGTCAGGGTGAGGAGGACATGAATTAGGTAATGGGGGTTAAAAGAAATCAAGAGTAGCATAATCTCAAGGTCTAGAAGGTTGATATAAACTATGACTAATCATTTTTACTTCTCCATTATGAATGAAATTAAGACATTTATGAATAGGAGAAGCAATAGCATGCATAGTAGTTATCCAAGGAAAACCAAATTTGACTTGAAATTGATCAGATGTAGGAACAATAATGAAGGTAGTATCTACAACCTTGCTACAGAGTTCAATAGGCAAGTTAATAGAACCAAGTGCATGATAGAGAAAACCACTACAAGTTTGGATCCATGCATCCGATGGATGATAACAATCACGTTGTAGGCTTTTCATAAAAAGATCTTCCTCAATAATGATATTTATTAAAGATATGGGATCAACAAGAAAATCACATGTAGGTATCTTATCAATCCTAGCATAAATATAAAGGGGACCATCAACAGCCTTAATAGTCTCAGATTCATCAAAGGTAATTGAAAGTTTCCGAGGTCATTTATCCTTAATTTGTTTCTGAGGTTTAGATGGAACTTGAAGTTGAGGTGGAGGCAAAGGATCTTTAACAATAGGTTGAGATGCAACAACACTCTCCACATGATTAACAATGTGATTAAGATCATCTATCTTTGAATCGTAAACGATATCCACAGAAGATGGTTGAGCGATAGTATTATTATCATGTGTAGGTAGAGGATTCGTATAGATTTGAATGTTTTGATTAGGAGGAGAGACAAACTTGTTCCCATTACCATCAAAATTATCACTAGATAAAGCATTAGAATCGATTAAGTCTTGAACCTTATGCTTTAGAGAATAACATTTTTCCGTATCATGGCCACTCTGGTGATGGTATTGGCAACAATCTTTAGAATCAAAGAATTTTGAAGCTATGGTAGTAGGAAGGAGAGGTTAAAAAGGAGGTAAGGTAATCATATTAGCACTTAACTATATGCACCCTAAAATGGTCGCCTAGACTATGGGCCCCATTTATCAATTTCCTGAATCAATGCTTTGGAACATTTTCAATTCAAATAAATTTTCTGGATCAAATTGTAATTAATTTAATTATTTCAATATTTCCTAAGGTTTTATCATTTTTATTTAATTAAAATATTTAATCTCCCTTTTAATTAAATAAAATTCATCTTATTTAATTAAAAGATTTAATCTCCCTTTTAATTAAATTCATCTTATTTAATTACATTAAATTCCTCTCATTTAATTAAATAAAATTCTTCTAATTTATTTAATTAAAAGAAAACCCCTTTTTTAATTAAATAAATAAAAATCCCCACTTAAAGTACTTTATTTGATGAAAAAGGAAATAAATTAAATAAAAATCCCTTTTTCTTCACATCTTCCTAAGTAGTGGGCTTTTTTCCTCTTAATCATAGCCTTTGATTTTTTCCTCTTAATCTCTACCGTCCATTTCTCTTTAAAAGGGAACCTTTCCTTCTCATTCTCATATATAATTTTTAGGTATTGTTATGATGCAGGTTTGGAGAGCAATTTTGGAGGAGAATTTGAGCACTTTGGCTTGGATATTGCAACTTCTCTCTTCTTGTCTTCTACTTCTTCCATCCATGGCTATTCATGTAGATTAGATTCATATTAGATTAAATTTATATTTCCTTTCATAGAATAATCTTGCATTGTTATCATTTAGGTTAATTTCCTTTTTTGCATTGCAATCATATAGAATAGATTTCATTTTCATGCATTGAATCTCTCATTTAATGGTGTACTTGCATAGGCACAACTAGGTCAATTTGAGGGCCTTCATCACACACCTTTGCACTCCATGACTAGGGAGCTATGATTTGATATTTAAGGCCTCATTCTTGAGCAACCTTGAATGGAATGACCCATAGAAGTGTGACACATTTTCATCACACATTTTTGGCGCCCACCGTGGGGCAGGAGATTCTTTTTCTGTCCTTTTAGCTATTTTTCGTAATTTGTTTTTGAATTTTCTTTCTTTTCCGTACTTGCTATTTTTTTCTGCAGAAAAATCTCGCGCGAGATTTTGTAGGTCTGCAGGCGAGATTTTGCTAGATTCTGTGTTTCCTCGCGTGTGTTAGCACTTTTTCTTGCAACACTTACCTAATGATGACAGTATACCTAGCATACTCAGTTGCAACCTCTTTTAGGAAAGAGAAAGGCTAATTTCTAAGGATTGGATGATATCCTTCTTCATTTTTGAGCTCCATAGACTCAGGAAGGTTTTGCCTTTTAAAGATTACTGATATCTCAGTCTATGTATTCAGTGGATTGTTTCATTCACTGGGTATGAACCAAAAACCTCACTGTAACAACTTATAGAACACTTTAGAGATTGTAATGACTAACTTAAAATAGAGTACTATAAGCTAGGCTATGGTTTTGAGAACATAAACCAATGAGTCAAGGATTTGCATCCTTCTTCCTTTTGTCCTTAGGAGGGATAACCTAATGATTCACTCTCTAAAGAATCAACAAAGTAAACATTGTCCTGCTGACATAAGTCCTTGATGAGTTCAGCTCATATATTTTAGTGATAAGTGTGTTTGGAATAATTTTAAATATTTTGAAAACTTATATGATGATAGATTATCAGACCCAAGTCTAGATCAGTGCCTATCCTTTGGGTTATAGAGTCAAAAGCTTGAAGTTTCACATAAACAAAACACTGTAAGCTGCCTTACACCCTACATGCAATTAAGATAAGTTTCCTTACAAATTATCTGATTACCTCTAAAATACTGTATCAAATCCTTAAATATTGATATGCTTCCTGAAACTACTCACAAAACTTAGTTCTTTACATGAAAGAAACTTGCAAGTAATTAGATAGTCACCTTGTAACCAAAATGCTTCGGAATGCCTTACAATCTTAAGCATAAAAAAGCATACATAGGAAATAAAGAGACAACAACAAAGAAGAGTAAAATTGCACCGTATTTTATTGATGTAATCCTTCCTTTATACATAAAAAAGCTTTGAAGCTTGAAAGAACACAGGCACATATTTAGAAAGACTGATTCTTTTCATTGTATTTTTTTTTTTACAACTCTCTTCTATATATATATATATATATATATATATATATATATATATATATATATATAT
>MU215603.1:86857-105057 GCA_018584345.1 Thuja plicata
ATACTTGATATAGAAATGTAAATCCTTGTAATAATATGGGCTGGTCCTAGACATAGGATCCAAATACTTTCTCACTTCCTTTAGCATATGTTTCAGCAACTGGCCTCTAGCAATACCAGGCTTCAAAGTATATCTCTATTGCTACTTCGTCATGTCAATTCTGGTGGACATGGTGCTGTATAAGCCGAAGGCTTGCATGAATGAATTTCTGTTCAATATCAATAGGGTAGTGCCATCATTCCTTTTTATTGTTTTGGACAAAACATCATAATGATTGGCCAGGTCTAGGAACAAGTCTACATCTACGAAGACATCAGGAACAATTAACCTGGCTAAACCACAGGTCCAAGGGTTTGACATTGGAATAGCCTTATCAGAGTTCTTATAAAAATAATTAAAAAGACAAAAACCTGTTGTTCCTGGAGTAACAACATCTCAAACATCTTGATAGTCATCAATGTGCACATTTGCATTTGCCCTTTTGTTCTGAGTCAAACCAGGAAGCAACCGGAGGAATTCATCTGAATAATTAACTTTTCCCTTGGCCTCATCTTCCACCTTCTCACTTTCACCACTGGTCGAGGCTACACTGACTACTCTACTCATGTTTACAGTGCTTGAATCTCCTTTTATCTACCGATATTGAAACAAATCTAACACTGAGATTCATAGACTGCCCTATGCACAATTCTCTGGAAACAATGAACTTTTAAACCACAGAAAACCCTGCAATTCTCTGAATTTCAACTCTGTCAGACAACTTACCTCTTTGAGTTTTGGAATTCTGAAAGCAAGGTGAATGCAAATGAATAAGCCATCAACTCCTTATAGTAACCATTTGAATTACATAGCTCATGATTTTTAGAACATCAATTCTGTCTTTAATTCCACATATTGCGAACATGATTGAAAACCTAGCCGTAGTTGCCTGATCGTGACAGGAAAATCAAATTCATAAAACTAAATCCTCGGCAAAACCTTATAAAATTCAAATGAGCTGACATGTCATCCTGGGATTGGCCCACTGTCATACATCTTAGCTACCCTTTTCTGCGCAGTAATCAAAATTTAAAAGTCTGATTGGCCAATGAATGATTCATACTGACATATTTGATACTGCCGCTTTTTCACAAAATTTGGTATCAAGCGACCACGCAACTGCACTTATTTTCTCTATCGCTGACCCCAATCCTTAACCTGTGATTTCTCTGGAGACATAGCGACTACACAACTTCCTTTACTTTTGCTAACCACAGTCACCATTTGGCGATCACGCGACAATGAGGAAATCAAAGTCGCCAATGATCATTACTAACCCACATTCTTTTCTGAGACTATGCGACTAACTGTTAGTGTTAACTTCTATAGTTATCTCTTAGTCGCTAAATGTTATCTTTCCTTTGCCAGACTGTGCGACTGCCCTTAGTCGCCCGATCGCTAAATGAAAATGCTAAGTACCAAGAATTCTTGAGACAACGCGACAAAGGAATGTTGCCATTTAATTTCTCTGACGACCTCGCGACATACCCTTAGTCGCTGAGTCGCGAGGACTTTTCTCCTTAGGCTCTTTTATTCTCAGACTTGGCGACTACTGTAGGATCTTTCAATGACTTTATCTGACGGCTGTCTCTTAATCGCCAAGTAACTTCTTATACCTTGAAAATATTCTGAGACCTTGCGACCAACAAAAACTCCTAGTTAGTCTTGTAGTCGCTGAAAAAACTTTAGCTTTAAGTGATCACTCATCAAAGTCCATTTACCTCATGACATGTGTCTTATCATGATTTGAAAGCTGAGTTATCTGGTGACAACCCGACTGTGCTTTATCCCAAATTGTAAAAGGTTAGTCTCAAGGTCTCAGAAGTTTTAACTTAACTGGCATCTTTTCTAGAGACTTCACGACTAACTATTTTTGCATCACACTTCACCTCAGACTTATTTAGAGATCGCGGGACACAAGGAAATTGCAATGTCTCATAATAAAACCTTGACTGCTAAAAATTTCTTGCGACCTCCCGACCTATCTGTGGGTCCCTTAACATATTGCTGGCCCTGTTTAACGATTCCGTGATTATGCAACACAAAGCAAATCGCAAAGTTTGGTAATGAAAAAGGAATATTCTTATGTTGCACGAGACTACGCGACAAAGGCTAATCACAAAGTCTGAGATAAAAAAGGAATATGCCATTTAATTTGTGTGACTAAGCGATTAGAATACAACTCATGACTTAAGCGAGGAAAAAAGGTAACTAAGAAACATAAATGAACAGGACCCAAGGGTTTCTCTTCAAATTTGAACACTGAATAAGAGCTAGGGTTTCAAACCTTTTGAATATTCTCACAGGTTTAGACTTGAAAACATGAAAACTTGGAGAGGGAAAACCACAAAGCTAAGGGAAAGAAACCAAAACCTGGAATACAACCAACAGCGTGGTTCTATGTGAATCCTCACGCGGCTCTATGTGAATCCTCGTGCGACATTTGACACCAGGCCTGGATCTGATATGTTCTCTATTTCTATATTTTTTTGAACTTCTTCACTTGGGCCTGTGTACTTCTTCGCGTGGCTGAGCACTTCCTCGCATGGCTCTATGTGAATCATCACACGAGATCCCGCACCAAAGATCTATTTTTATTTGCTATATTTTATATCTCTAATTTTTCGTGCTAACCACTAATGTTTACTGTTTCTAGTGGTTTGTGATTTTTTGTTGCTGATTTGGACTTGCTTGGATAAACAAGAAAAATGATTCACGTTGCATTAGATTTGAGGTATTTTTTTGATCTCTATAACATTTAGATTTAGGAAATAAAATGAGTCTCTCATGTGTTTAGCTTGAGTGTTTCTTGCTTTCGTAGATCACAATTCCAATTGGTGCTCTAAAAATGGACCTAGATTTTCTTTCTTGCATATATGTTTCACACAGTAATTAGGCCCTATGAACACTATTTGTGGTGATCTTGAGAGAGTGGGCTTCATTCGCTTGTCTTACATGTGAAGCTCTTCTTGACGATAGATCCCCTTGTAGGTAGGGAAGGATTTTTTTTATCTCATTGGTCAACTTGGTTTGGGCTTCAACTTTTGGCGATACTTTCTCTCTTTAGGGAGATTGGTGTCATTTGTTGTTGTGTGAACCTTGAATGAGGTGATTTCAAATTAGTGGGTCAATTAATCTTGTTTGCTATGTTTTGGTGAGGTGAAGAGGCTAGAGGATTATGCTCTTTTCCATTTTGGGAGAATTAGAAACTTGGAACCCTTGAATCCAAACCAAGTCCATATTGTGAGTCTTCCTTGTTAGAGAGGGTTAACCATAGTGGACACTCCCTTTATTGGGTAAACCATGTGGACGGAACCTCAAGCGATAATAGTCATTTTTTCCATGGTAGCAACAACCGCTATAAATGTCCTTGTGGAAGAAATATCCATGGGTGTAGTTTCTTGTGGGTTGTCAGATCTCCTTAGCAGCTCCTGATTGATTAAATTCTCAAATTGTGTCAAAACCTCAGTGCGCCAGGATTAGATTTCACTCACTTAAGATTGCAAAAGTTGCAGAGTCAAACCATTACTAAGAACCATAGTGCAACCAAATTTTTATTTTCTAGGACTATGTGCGTGATTGGAAAATATTTTGTGAACATACACAAGTAAGATTATTACAGAGTAGAAATATTATGACACTATCCATATTCATGTGCAAGGTTGCTTTGTCCCTTGCTCATTGTTTGAAGACATTGATTGCTTGAACTCCTTGATTGTTGTTCTGCGTGCCTGATTCATGATAAAATTTATTAATGCATCTAGTTGGTCAATTAAAATAATAAAAAATTAAGTTCTGTGTCCTTTCGTCGCATGAGCAAACTGTTTCTTTGCGTTGTTTGCTACATTTCCTCACATGGCTATCTAAGAATCCTCGCACGATATCTTGCCAATTTGCTATTATACTATCACACCAGTTTGGTCTTTTCTCGCGCTCCTGTGCATTTTGTCGTGTGGTCCTGCGCAAATCCTCACGTGAAACTGCCTGCCAGTGAGCTATTTGCTGTTATTTTTGAGCTTGTTTAACTTGCTGCCTCATCATTTTCAGTTTTCTGGGTTGATCCAGGTCAGATTGGATTACTTACCCTGCTGTTAGAAGCTTGTTTAGCTTTGGATTCTTGCATTCTAACCTCTTGGATTAGCAATCTTTGATTTCATAAGTGACCTTGCTTGGAGTTTGGCGAGCTAAAAACCATCATTTTTGAAAAGATAAACCTTTAGATTCTTTGATAACACACTTGGAGAGTTTTGGTAGTCTCTTGTCCATCCACTTCCATACAATTTCAATTTCAATTAATATAATTTGGGTAAGACCATCCTCCCGATCCATATGTGCTAGGGTATTCACCCAAATTTATTGGGCACCTCTATGGCAGTGTTGGCTTACGCCTCTTTGCAGTATTCTATCTTATCACCTCTTTTTGGACAAGTTAATGCCTTTTCTATCCTAGTTTGGTACCAACTTCTCTTAGGGTCATCATATTAGCTAGTATCTTTTTCTTTCATGCCAGTTACAACAAGATATCAAGTAAATCAAGGAAAATGACCTCAAGTGGTTTTTAACCAATTACCCTTAGATCAATCACCTAGGAATATCTCAGAACTGTGGTTTGATTCCAAGTGTCATCTTAGTGAGTTGGGTACCCCCTTAGTATTGTCTCACTCTTCTATGGATATTTGTGAAGTATGGAAATGTTATTTCATCTGATGGTTCCTCTCATAATAGTAGACAAACATCACCCCTTATTTCAACAAGATATTTGGATGCACACCAGAGGTCTAAGAGAGAGAGAGAGGTAAGAGACATGCTTATGATGATGAGTTATCACAACATGAGAAACAAGGAGATGAACTTTATGATACTCATGTCAATACAACTTATACCAACAACTTGTTTCAAAATTCAAGACTGAGCTCACCTCTTAAAATATCTACTGATTACATGAGTGACAGACTCAAGAGGATTGAGTGTGAAAAGAAAGCATTCCAAGATGAACAAGCTCATAAGGAAGAACAAATTAGATGCCTAGAGTTGGAGAAACAAACTTTGGTAGGAATGAAAAGGAAAGCCTTTCAAGAGGAGTAAGATAGGCTCCTGGCTAGACAACTCAATGATCCATTCAACAATATGCATGTTAGTAGTGGAAATATTTCTCCTCCATCCACTCCTCCTAGGACTCCACGGAGTAGGAGGCATTCAAGATCACTATCATGATCTCCTAGCCATAGGGTAAGAAGGGTTTCTAGACATGATAATCATAGGAGACAAACCCTTCTTAGGAACTCAAGACCATCTTTACAATGTGCTTATTATGGTTCACAATATGGAGGTAATAGCTCAAGCTTTGATCGCACCTCCCAAGATTTCATGAAAATACAACAAGAGCCACTATTTCAATAGTATGTGGAGAAATATTTGGAGCAAAACAAGGATAAGTTCCTAAAGAGCCTAATCAACAAGGGTGCTAGAGTCCCTTACAAATCTGATGTGGATAAAAAGGTTAAGAAGCAAGGTCCATCTCAAGAGGAAAAGATCAATGAAATGCAAAGAACAATGGATAAGATATTTGCACCTAAGAATTCTTTCTCATTGGACTCGATTTGTCCTAATCCTTTTGATAAGAGTGTTGACATGAAAGAATTTCCTATAAAGGTTGAAATTCCTTAATATGACAAATATGATGGGAGTGGAGATCCACATGATCATGTGTGCCAGTTTTATACCACAAGTTTTGAATTCCATCAAGACGATTCATACCTTATTAGGTTATTCCCACAAAGTCTTAAGGGAAAAGCAATGGAATGGTTTACTAAGATAACTCCCCCTATTAAGACCTTCAAAGAGCTTGTTCACAAAAATTTTCAACACTTTGCATACAATGTTTCAAGATCTTTCACTTTGTTGGACTTATGTAGCTTAAAGCAGAATCAAGGAGAATCCTTTGTTACCTTCTTGCAAAGGTGGAGACAAAAATGCTCTTGTTATTCTAGAAATATTCCTGATAATGAAAAGATTGACATTCTTGTTAGTAATTTGGTTCTCGAAATGTGGTATGAAGTTAAGAAAATGGTTTTTGATTCATTTGATGCCATGGTTGAAACCGCATGTAGGATTGAGGATGTTTTAAGAGAACAAGGAATCTTGACTAAACATGGAAATAACAACAACAATGGTCAGAACAACAACTCTAACAAGGATAAAGGAAAAAACCAATATTGGAATAGGAACAAACAAGTGGTTAATGATGGATTTGTGGATTCCTCCCAACCTAAAGATCAACATGTGCTTCACTTATCTAGTACTGTTCAAGCCACGAAGCTCAATACATCCACTCAACAAGAAAGTAGGCCAAGCTACCAAGGTAAGCCTAAGAGTGAAAAGCATCAATTTGCACAACTTGGTGAGTCATATGAGCAGATTTTAAAGAAACTTATTGATAACAATCTGGCACATCCTCTGGATGCTGCACATTTTCATATACCTAAAGTTAAACCACATTGGTGGAAGGAGAAAGCCTTTTGCATGTTTCATAATGGTATTGGACATGACGTTGGACATTGCTGGAGACTCAAGCATATCGTCCAAGATCTCATTGAGAGTAAAAAAATTACAATAGATGGATTGAACACCAACGCCGATCACAAGGCATTCAAGGAACCTTTGCCCAAATATGAAAAGGGGGAAACCTCTAAAGTTAAGAATAGCAAAGCTGAGATCAACTATACTTACATAGATGCGGAGAATACCATCAACATGCTTGAATTTGTGGAAGAAAATGTTAACATGATGAGTGGAAGAGATCCTTATGGTTATGATTTAGATGAAGACTCTCCTCCTATTTTTGATAAAGAACTTGTTGTGGTGCTAAGGGGTCCCAACTCTAGAAGGTCGTCTCAAGCCCTTAATGCAGTTACCTGAAGTCAAGGTCTTGTTGTCATTGAAGGACCTAATTCAAGCCAATCAAGTAAACCTAAGCAAGTGGCATCCAAGCCTATCACCTTGAAACCAGTTGTTAATACCAAATCAAACTACAATCTTTTTGATTAGTTACAAAGAACTCCCATTTAGATTTTGATCTTTGAGCTCTTAGAGTTGTCCCCAAGACATAAAAAAATCCTTGAGGATGCTTTGTGCATGGCACATGTCCCCAACAACCTAGATATTGATCAATTCCAGAATATGGTTAATCACATTGCTAGCCCTCATTACCTTACTTTTTCAGAAGATGATGATAAATCTTTGAGCCATCCACACAATCTTGCCCTTCACATTGAGTTTGTGATCCATAGAACCCTTGTCAGGTGCGTGTTGATAGATGGGGGTGCTGGGCTTAATATTTGTTCCTTTAGTCTTTTGAAAGAATTGGGTTATTCTGAAGAGGTTATAGATACCAGAAAAAGGATTACTATCAAGGCCTATGATGAGGCAGAAAGAAGTTCCAAGGGGTTGGTTGTCCTTCTTGTTAGGATTGGCCATGTTCAAAAGGATATTTTATTTCAAATAGTTGACGCTGGACCCCTTGTGTATAATATCTTACTTGGTAGACCATGGAATCATGACATGCAAGCGGTGTCGTCTACCTATCATCAATGTGTTAAGTTCCCCTATAATGGAAAAGAGGTTTATATACCTGGGGATAACACTTTATCTGTTAATTCAATTTTAGCAGGGGCTCATGTTCCCCTCAACAGAGAAGCATAATATTTTGATGCTACCTTGGCTGAATGTAAAGACAAGCTTAAGTCAGTAGACCTTGGTATGGGGGGGTATCAGCTCAACTCCCTCACAACATTGCCAATTTAACCTAGGTCTTATGGAAAACCTTCAAAATAAAAGAAGCCTTCCTCTTTAGCTATGACTTTATTTGGCAAATTTGTAGAATCATCAGTGCATATCCAAGATGAGAAAGAGGAAACATTTGTTAGAGACTAAATCTATAGAGAAGAGAAATACATGCATAATGAAAACTTCTCTCCCTCTCCTAAGGCTTATGGAAGAGGATATACTTTTGTCAAAAAGATGGGCTATCCTGGATATGGCCCTCTTAATCACAATTTGGATGCTAGGTCTGAACCTCTTGATCATGCTCAATTTGGACGCAAGTCCAAGAAACCAGTTGGCCCAGGATTTGAAAATTGCAACAAGCGTACTAATCCTCTCTTTGAAAAGTTGGATAGTGACGATGAACCAGAGTATGTACCTAATTTGAAAAATCAACAAGATATGTGTGAATATTGGGTCCCTTCCACTAATCTCCTTTGGGGAGATTCAGATATTTCAGTTACCCATGCATCAATTGCAACTTTAGAACAAGAATCAGATATAGAAGATCCTTTGAGAGAGCGTCAACGAAAGAATCTTGCTCGTTTAATGGAAAGAGAAAGTGCTACTTTTGATGAAACTAGACCTTCTACATCATGATGTCCCAAACCTTCATGGTGTAAGCATCCTAGTCATAGTTTAGATACAAGTTCAAATGAGTATGAATGGGACCCTTTTTCAGAGCCTTCTACAGTTGATAGAGATGTTGATGTTGTTCACACTTATAGTTATCAGTTTAAGGTAGCTAACGAGTCATGTGTAGGATTAGAGGTTTTGAATGCACGTGTTGCCTTAGTGGATGATTCTTCACTTATTGGGATGAATCCTGATTTGGGTAGCTTAGAGGGATACTTGACAAACTTTGACTCTTTGGTCACCAGCAATAACATCCTTCACATTTATAACCTTGAACCAGTCGTTGACTTGCCTCTTGTTCATCTCGACCTTATTGATTGGTCTAAAAGCTATCAAGAACCTAAACTTTTAACATTCCAAAATGATTATGAGATAGCATGTTACCTAAATGCCATTGAACCCATAGTCTCTTCCACCAGTGAACCAGCTACCAGCATGATAGAGCCAAACATAAAGTACCTTAGTCACAAGATAAAAAAGAAAAGAAAATCAAAAGAATAGGAGTTTTGATGTCAAAAACCACTGTGTAGCGGTGTTAGAACTAAAAAAAGTAAAAATAAATGATGTATCCAAGGGTGAAAACCTCTCTGAGGCACCTAAGGATGAGGTACTTGATCATCTCCCTAGATATTTTCAAGATCGATCTTCAGTACTCATTGAACCAACACAAGCAGTTAATTTGGGTACGGATGAGGCTCCACACATAGTACATTTGGCCGAGTCCTTGTCACCAATAGAAAAAGAAGCTTATACTAAGTTCTTATAGAAGAAGAAGATCAATTTTGTGTGGACTTATTCAGATATGCCAGGGTTGGACATTAATCTTATCATGCATCACTTGTCCATAGCTCCAAATGTCAAACCAGTTAAACAAAAATTAAGAAAGATGCATCCCCACATAGCTCTCCTAGTTAAAGCTGAATTGGAGAAACTCCTTGGTGCAAAATTCATAAGAGTTATTGCCTATGTTGAATGGATATCAAACATTGTACCAGTTTCCAAACATGACAAATCCATTTAAGTTTGCACAGATTTTAGAGATCTTAATAGAGCATGCCCAAAGGATGACTTTCCACTCCCCAATATAGACATGATAGGGGATATGACTATAGGTTATAAGATTTATTCCTTGATGGATGGATTTTTTGGGTACAATCAGATTAAGATAGCTCCTGAAGATCAAGAAAAGACTGCATTCACTTGTGCATGGGGTACCTATTGTTGGAACGTTATGCCTTTTGGATTAAAAAATGCATCAGCCACATATCAAAGAGCTATGACAACTATTTTTCATGACATGATGCATAAAAATATGGACGATTATGTGGATGACACCTTGGCCAAGTCTAAACAAAGAGCCACACACTTAGATGATTTAGAAGTAATTCTAGATCGCATGGAACAATTTCAACTAAGGTTAAATCCTAAAAAGTGTGCATTCAGAGTCACCTCAAGAAAATTACTTGGATTCATCATTTCAGCAAAAGCAATAGAGGTGGACCCTAAAAAATTTCAAGAAATCATAGATATGCCACCTCCTAAAAACATTATTCAAATGAGGAGTCTTCAAGGACATCTTCAATCTATAAGGAGATTCATTTCACAATTGGCAGATAGAGCTCAACCTTTCAACAAGAACTTACACAAAGGAGTCAAATGTGTTTGGAATGAGGATTGTCAAAAGAGAATAGATCAAATCAAGAAGTACTTGGCCAATCCTCTTATTTTAATGCCTCCTATCCTAGGGAAACCACTTATTCTATACATTTCAACGACATAATCTTCCTTGGGGGCATTACTAGCTCAACTTGATGAAAATGGGAAAGAAAGAGCAATATACTACATTAGTCGTACTCTTGTCTCATATGAGGTTAACTACACTAGCATTGAGAAATATTTCCTTGCTGTTGTGTTTGCTTCCCAAAAGTTGTGACATTACATGCTTGCGCACACTATACACCTCATAGAAAAAATAGATCGACTCAAATATTTGCTAAGTAAGGTTGCCCTCACAGGTAGACTTGCTAAATGGATGATGATACTTTCAGAGTTTGACATAGAGTACATTGAGCGTAAATCTATCAAAGGACAAGCCATAGCAGATCAATTAGCTGATTTCCCATTGCAAGATAATGCACCTATTCAAGTTGACTTCCCAGATGAGCATCTTATGTATATGACTGAAAGAAAATGGAAGATGTTTTTTTATGGATCTTTTATGCAAAATGGTTCAGAAGATGGTGTGTTGTTTATTTCTCCTCATGGGTACACAATCCCTAAGGCTTACAAATTATTGTTCCCATGTACAAACAATATTTCTGAGTATGAAGCTTTAACAAATGGATTTAAGATGGCCATAGAATGGAGAATTACAGAGTTACATATCTATGGGGATTCACAGCTGATAATCAACCAAGTTAATGATGAATATCAAATGAAACATGAGAAAATGGTACCTTACAAGAAAATGATTGATTCCTTGAAGCAGTATTTCACATTTGTCACGTTTCATCAAATCCCTAGAGTAGAAAACAAAGCAGTTGATGCTATGGCTATACTTGCTTCACTCCTTCAGTTAGAGTAACATGAATCAAGATTTGAATTTCTGGTGGAAGAGCTACATCACCCTATCTTTGATTCCCAAGAAAGCCATGTCATTTGTACACTTGTTGGTCATGAGTCATCCCGTTATGGTGCTCCGTGATGACATTATACCTAAAACTTTTAACCGATCTGAATGCAGAAACCTTACCCGAAACACCTCTCGCCATTCCCTTATCACTGACAATTTGTATAGGAGGGGTTTAGATGGAACACTTCTTAGATGCTTAGAAAAGCAAGAATCTGACCAAGCGTTAGTTGACATTCATGAGGGCATCTATGGGGGACATTTGAATGGTCTTGCCATGGCCCAAAGGTTGCTTAGGGCGGGGTACTATTGGCCCATGATGTAGATTGATGCAGTAGATTTTGCAAAGTCATGTGAAAAGTGTCAAAAACATGGTAACCTGATACATGCTCCAGGCAAGGAGCTCATTCCTTCTATCTCTCATTGGCCATTTTAGCACTGGGCCTTTGATCTTGTTGGGCAGATTCATCCCAACTCATCAGGTGGACATAAGTTTATTATTATTGCTACTGATTACTTCACTAAATGGGTAGAATTTGTCCCACTTTATGTTGCCTCGGGCAAGGCAGTCTCTCTATTCATTCTGAACCATATCATTTGTCGATATGGAGTGCCTTTCAAGATTATTACTGACAACGGGGGCCAGTTTAAAAATAAGGACCTTAAACAACTCTACAAGAAATTCAAGATTAAACAACATTGGTCCTCCATTTACTTCCCGCAAGGAAATGGTCAAGCAGAGGCATCAAACAAAACCATTCTTAAAATCTTGCATAGAACAGTTTGTAAGAATTGTAGAGATTGGTATTTACAGATAAATTTGGCTTTGTGGGCCTATAGAATGAGTATTCGTACTCCTACTGGGGCTACTCCTTTTTCCCTTGCATATGGCGCTGAAGCAGTATTACCTTTGGAGGTTGAGATTCCTTCACTTAGAGTTTCTCTCCATGGTCTAGTTACAGATGAAGACTACCGTGCCATGAGACTTTAAGAGTTAGAACTTTTAGATGAGAAATGTCAAGCATCATTTGACCATATGAGAGTTTATCAAAAGCGCATGTCCAAAGCCTTCAACAAAAAGGTTTGCCCTAGAGAATTCCAAGTGGGAGATCTTGTCCTACATTAAAATCCTAAGAATCAACAACATAGAGATCAAAAGGGCAAATTTGAACCTAATTGGCTTGGACCTCACATCATTACATCAACTTTTGGGACAGGTGCTTATTTACTATCTACAAAAGAGGGAGAGCAGCTCTCTGATCCTATCAATGTCTTGCACCTGAAGAAGTTCTATCCATGATGCTCATTATGTCTGGGGGCATCCTTTGTACATAATTATTGATCTTGAAAAAATCCAAAAAATGATATATTGTCAAAAATTCTAAAAATCAGAAAACGTCTTGAAAAAATGATCATTTTAGTGAAAAACTAACAATAGGCGCTTTGATGTATCTCCAAAAAAATTATATATTCCAAAAATACAAAAAAATCAAAAAATTCAAAAAATTCAAAAAAATAGAAAAACTGCCTTGGTGAAAACTTGGAAACAAGCACCTTGGTAGCAAAAAATTCACAAAATATATATAAATTCCTAGAAAAAAAGAAAAAAGAAAAAAAATTGAAAAAATGAAAAAGAAAAAATTGTAATAAAATCCAAGTAGTGAAAACCTGGAAACGGGCGCTACTTGAGGCCTTTGCACCATTGTTTCTTAGCATGTGTCTGCAACACTTAGACTTTCTCCATCATGCCTTGTCCTTGTTGCCTTGGTCTAGAATTGGTCTTTGTCTTTGTCTAGGGGCATACATGTGTTAGCTTTGGTCTCTTGGATGTGTTAGTCTTTAGGACATCTCACCCAAATGGTGTTTTTCAATACACACCCCAACTGTATTTTTCAATACAACCCTTGACATCGAGTGTTTTTCAACACTTATCAGTTTGGTCTTACCTAGTTTTGTCATGTGGTCTTGCATGCTTGCAAGCATCTGATCATTATTCTCGGAACTCAGTGTCAGTTAACACACTTAAATTTTTAAACACAACACTTAATGCTTGAGCTATGTCATGATCTTTTCTTTGTGTGCTGACTATTATTGATTTTCGTTGAGTGTCCTTGTCTAATAAGTCTCTTTGTGATGCATATCTAGAGGACTTGGGGCATGGGGCATGTTTTTATTTGCTTCTTGCTTTATGCTTCACTGTTTTTGCACAACCGTTCTGTTGGTCATCCTAGCCTCTATGCCTTGATGCGAGCATGGTTTTGCTACATTAACTTGGGTAAGCTAATAGCGAAGTCATCTTGACCTTTATGTCTTTGATGCTTATGTTAGAATCTTTCCACATTCCAATCTGATATAAATCACATTCATATCTTCATAGTTGAACTTGTGACTAGTGATGATTGTGTGATTTTCCAATGTTCGTTAATAATGGCCCAATGATAAAAACAAGTTCATTAACATTCTCTAATGAATGATGAACATAAAGTCCTATGTTGCAGTTGCTCTATTGCAAGTACACCTTTGTAGTTTCATGTAGCTTGCATTGTTAGACCTCATGTTAGTTTGCATTTTAGGCTGCATTATGAGTTTGAGGGGGTTTTCCTTCATCTTTCTTTTCAACTTTTAATCAACTGTGATCACGTTTTATCTTCATTTCCTTATCTTCTTTCGTGATCTCAATCAAAATTTTTAATCTTAAATAGTTGATTGATTTTGGGGCATTCTCTCTTAAGGAAAAAATTCTCTTTCTTCTCTCCATTTCTTTCCACTGCTTCCAAACTTCTATCTTCCATTCACTTTCACCCCACTTCTTTTCTTCTAATTCAACCTTGGGGCATAATCTTTCATGCTTGATGATCTACCTTGGTTCTGTGATCCTTATATCTTTCATCTTACATCAAGAACCTTATCTTTAGTTCGATTTGATCAAATTTATCAATTTGTTGCTTCTCCTCTATCTCATTTTGATTTCGATCACGAGGGGGTAGTACCTATCAAACTTCAATCCTTGATTCAACTTTATCAATTATATCAACCTTGCTTGAGATTCTTATCTCGGACATGTCAATTACTTATTTACAACAGTGTTGGCCTTGTCTTTTTCAATCTGCTTATCTTTGTTTTGATGTCAATTACTTACATCCAACGGTGTTGATGTATGTGTTGTTTTGTGATCCCAAATCGATCTCACACTTCAACTACATTCTTTGACTACATGTGTCCCCAGAATGATCACACATTAGTCAAAGAGGGGCAAATGTATGCACCCTAAAATGGTCACCTAGACTATGGGCCCCATTTATCATTTTATCAATTTATCAATTTCCTGAATCAATGCTTTGGAATATTTTCAATTCAAATCAATTTTCTTGATCAAATTGTAATTAATTCAATTATTCCCATATTTCCTAAGGTTTGATCATTTTTAAAAGATTTGATCTCCCTTTTAATTAAATAATATTCATCTTATTTAATTAAAAAATTTAATCTCCCTTTTAATTAAATTCATCTTATTTAATTAAATTAAATTCCTCTAATTTAATTAAATAAAATTCTTCTAATTTATTTAATTAAAAGAAAACCCCTCTTTTAATTAAATAAATAAAAATCCCCACTTAAAACACGTTATTTGATGAAAATGGAAATAAATTAAATAAAAATTAAATAAAAATCCCTTTTTCTTCACATCTTCCTAAGTAGTGGGCTTTTTTCCTCTTAATCATAGCCTTTGATTTTTGCCTCTTAATCTCTACTGTCCATTTCTCTTTAAAAGGGAACCTCTCCTCAATCTCATATAGAATTTTTAGGTATTGTTATGCTGTAGGTTTGGAGAGCAATTTTGGAGGAGAATTTGAGCACTTTGGCTTGGATCTTGCAACTTCTCTCTTCTTGTCTTCTTCTTCTTGCATCCATGGCTATTCATATAGATTAGATTCATATTAGATTAAATTCATATTTCCTTTCATAGAATAATCTTGCATTGTTATCATTTAGATTAATTTTCTTTCTTACATTGCAATCATATAGAATAGATTTCATTTTCATGCATTGAATATCTCATTTCATGGTGTACTTGCATAGGCACAACTAGGTCAATCTGAGGGCCTTCATCACACACCTTTGCACTCCATGACTAGAGAGCTATGATTCGTTATTTGAGGTCTCATTCTTGAGCAACCTTGAATGGAATTACCCATAGAAGTGTGACACATTTTCATCACACATTAACAACCTACTCATAATTGAACGTAAAGATTCAAAGAGAGGAGTAAACGTACGATTTATATAGAAAGTAGTGGATGCAGAAGTGGCATTGTGAGATGCAACAATAACTTGATCAGCAACCGCATTCGTCTATTTATTAATCTTGATGTAGTTGTTAGGTTTCTGAAATTTATTAGGATTAGGAGCATTGTCGCTCTTATCAATTGGAACATGAGACATTGGAGTGTTGCTCTCAAATTGACTCACTTGTAATTGATAATGATGAAGTACTGCACAAATTCTTAAATCTACCAATGAAATCAGTCAATTTATCCTTAATGTTTTGTTTACAATGCATTAAATCAGTTAAGGAAACTTGCAGACTAATGTTATTTTGAAATTGTTGAATGAAGGTATTAGCAAGTTTAGGAAAATGATCAATGGAATAAGGAGGTAAAGAACAATGCCATTGCAAAGCCTTATTACGAAAGGTTCTAGCAAACAGGTTAGCTAAAATCCTATGGTCATGAGCATAATCACTACAAAGGATTTGAAATGTTTTAACAGGAGTAACAAGATCACCTTTACCATTGTAATTCTCTAGATGAGGCATATCGGCTTATTGAGGAACAGTAGCACGAATAATGTCTAAGGATAAGTGAATACCCATATCACATGTAGGAATGCTAAACTTGGATTGAGTTAAGGATGCAAGTTGTTGTTGTAAAGACGACACAGTCTGAGCCAAACTAATAATTGTGGAATCATTAGAAGACATAGGTGGCATAGAAACATTAGGAACACTCATAAAAGTGTAGGAAGCAGCAGGAATGGAAGACACGACTGGTAGAACATTTGGAACCATAATTGGAAGGGGAATAGTATAAGTAAAAGGTCCACTGTGATATGAAGGTTGTGAGGTAGGTAGAGATACCGGTGGGACACTCACTTGAATAGATGAAATTGGGAGAGATGTAGTCATCAGAGGAGGAGTATAAGTAGGAACACTAGGTAAAGGAATAGAAGAAGGTCCCTCACTAGTGATAGGAGGAGTGAATCCTAAATCCTGAGCCTCTTGAGCTAAAGGTTTAACATTCAAATGCACAAGATGAGTGATACCATGCAAGAGATTAACACCTTGATCACTATCATGAAGGACTTTCTTAAGAGCCTCTATAGCTTGAATGGAATCTTGATTATGGTTTTCTTGAATAAGCCAATTTCTCATTTTATCAAGTTTGGTTGAAAGTTTTTGCACTTGTTCAGGAGGATCTCTTAAAGAATCCTCCTCATCATGAGATGAGTGAGAAGAGTTATACTCCATAGAAGGATTGGAATCATGAGTATTCAAATTGTCATTCGGGATCCTAGGGAAAGGAGAGGAAGATTCGGGATCAAAGGAACCCATGAGTCTACAGCTTCTATAAGTAGGACTAGAGGTGGTAAAGCTCATAAACCAATGCAATGCAAATTAACTAATTTAGAAAACAAAGAGTGTGATTTTAATTTGTGAAAGGGAAATGCAAGAACATAAAATAAATCTAATCTAATATGCATGCAAGATCTAACATAAAAGATGTAAATCTAACAACAAAAAGAAAGAGTTGTCTATCGCAGGTTCACCAAAATGTAAGGTAAGAAATGAGGGTTGGGGTTTGAAAGTGGATCGTTGAACATAAAATACCTTACATTTGAAATATGTTATGTGGTTAAATAAGATGCTATCCTTCTATCCTTAGATATGCAAATGAAAGATCCAAATTGATTAACCCAAAAGGAAGGATCAATGCATAAATGAATCAACCATTTGGAAACAAGAATAAGGGAGGAAGATCTTAAGTACCCGTTTTATTGATATGAATGTGAAATAGATTTAGATATATTGATAACCTTAATTGAACTAAATAGGAGAAATGTACTAACCTTGGATATTGCAGATCTGAAGAATCTTGTTTTCTGAAGCTTGTTTTGAGTTTCTGGAAAATCCGAGACCGGATCTGGAATAGAAATGCAGAGACGGACAAAACCCAAAAATATTTTTCCATTCTGACATAGTTCCAATTTGTACCCTCAATTCAATGTCACTATTGGCCAAAATTTCTGATTGTGCCCTAGGGCAGAATTGACCAAAAAAGTCTCAGACTGAAATTTTGTTTTCAGATCCCGAAAGTTTGTCGAAAAGGGTATCCGAATCTCTGTCCTAATCTATTGTTCTGAAATTGTGCTTGGAAGAAAAGTAGTTTGTTTGTTGGGGGGAGGGGTTTGCCTTGGTCAAACCCCAGTTTTGGAATTAACCTCGAATATATAATTGAAATTGCAGAAATAAACAAAGTAAATGAAACAATTCACCTTGCTCATGTGAAAGGTCCTTGTGGAGGATTCGAATCCTTGAATCCTCAAGTATGGATGCACCAAATGGATGTAGAATGTAGAATGTAGAATGTTGGATGTCTCCAATCAATTTCTTGTAGATCTTCAACACCAATCTTGAATGGGTTCTTGAATTGGAAGAGGCTTGGAGGAATGTGGATGGAGAAATCTTCAACAAGAGGGCTCCATGGAGCTTGAATCCTTCAATGGCCACCAATGGATCTCCTTGATGAAAATGAGTGCTTGAGAAGTGCTTGAGAATGGATGAATGATTCAATGGATACTTGGCTTGCTTCAAATTTTGCTTCTTCACCTTTAGATCTCACTCTTCAAGTCTTTAAATTCCTGGAATTATGCTTGATGATGGTTAGAGAGTCTTAGGCCCCGTTTGTTTGCAGGAATTGGAAGTGACACTTCCCGGTTTTGGGAGTGACACTTCTCGTTTTTGCAAATCCGCTGTTTGTTTCTCTAAATTGCAATTCTGGATTTGTCAAGTAAAACC
>MU215618.1:23499-44715 GCA_018584345.1 Thuja plicata
TAGGTCATTTGTTTGAAAGATGTCATCAAAACTGTCGTGGGGAGGGGACGCCCCCAAGAGGATTTTTTGTTTCGGGGGAGGAATGGATGAACTCCACAAGAACATTTCCCGATGGTCTAGGGTTTGCATCTATGCTTGGTGGAGGATTATCTCTTCTTGGTTTCCTTCTCCTTGTCTGTAATGAGGCCCCGACATCCAGAATAGCTGCACCCTCATCCTCCATCTCCGCTGCCTGACTCATGAGTGTTGCACGTGAAGGGGAGCCTGAAGGAAGGGAAGATCCCACCAGAGTGACCGTGAGACCAAGGGAAATTTTGGCACTTATTGTTTCATCTAGCTATCGAGATGACTCAAGTTGGGCATTGAATTGTTCCATCAAAGGGGCTGGAACTGAGGATGGGACCGGGGTCGGGGTGCTCTCTTTTGTTTTCCCCTTATCTTTTCTCTTCCTTGATGTTCTGGAGCCTGAAGTGGACCCCCGCAAAATTGGACCATCTCAGCTAGTACTCTTTTTACTTACCCACAAAAAATATTCATGACTGCACTTCACCACATCCTTGGTGATATCTTCTATTGTCAAAATTTCTAGGGTGTCCCAATCCATCGCAGGGAGAGTCATCTTGTATATCCCTTTAGATTTATATTCCGGGTCCTCCACAGACCCGGTATCTGAGAAGTCCTTTGGAAAGGTCTGAAGACCCATGCGCTTCATCATACCTTTACTCATCCTCTCATAATGTCAACGCCATACCTCGAAGTTGTCCTAGCAATCCACCCAAAAATCCTCCTTGTGAGGCTCATGGGGCGCTAACGCCCGAGGTAATGCTTGATTTATTTTGCCTAGCGGATCAAAATTGCTCCGCGCCAAGTAGAATTCTTCCAGCCCCAAACTTTTCAATTCGTTGTCGGCCTCTTTGGCCACTGCAAGGCTGCAAGTGTAATTCCTACAAGTGATTGGGAATGGAATGGTGGTAACCTTCTTGAGGCCATAATAAGTATGGACCTCCAAGATCTGTCTGCAGTACTCCATCAAAATAATCCTATCCTCGTGGTGTTTGGGCAATAGGTAGGGTTTGTCGGAGAACCCAACCACCCGAATGTATGAGTTCTTTTGGAATTGAATGAAATAATGGTCATAGGAACTTACCAAGGCCATGGCCTCCTTTGACAGTCGGTAATCAGCATCCCGAGTGGGTATCAAAATATTGTAGTAAATGAAGGTATCATTTACTTGGTAGAAATTTGGGAAGCTGGCTTCCCATTGAATATAGGGAAAATGATCCGAAGGAGCACTCTGGTCAGACCCTATCCCAAGGATGCCCACTATAAGTAAACCTTGGACTCCTGGTCTTTGTTGTGCCAGTTCCCATAGAACATAAGAAGTCATGTGGAACTTTGATGACCCGCTAACTTTGTTCAGGTGCAAGTCCACATGATTGGAAATAATCGTTGCCCAATCAAAGTTTTTCCCATTGGTGGTGATGCTATATAGAAATTAGTACATCCAGGCTGAAAATTCCCAGGCATGTGGTTCCCCAATGACCCGACATATGAAGATGATTCCCGCTTGTATGCTTTCTTTGAAGTTTGTGCAGTGGATCTCCAACTTCATTTTCTTGTAATCCTTCTTCAGCGTCTTCAGCTAGTGAGTGTTAAGGTGCTATCAGGCAGCCTATTGGACTTTATTGAACTCCTGCAGTGACGTGGCCTGGGAGATAATGATAGAATTGGCAAACTGGGGGATTTCTAGTCCCGAAGAAAAAGTGGTAGCATCGAGGGACACTAGGGGTGTTGGGTAGCCCATAGGAAGGGAAGAGGCAAGTATAACAACGCAGATGGTTGTGTTGTAATGTTCCGCCAGAGTGAGAATCAACTCCGGGGACTACACGGAGCAAGGGAAGCAGGCATCTTTAATTATGCTGGAGGTGGCCACATTCTTCGCCATATTGTCTCTGGAAGAATGTTGATTGAACATTTTCCTTACCAGGCCTTGCAATTCAGCCCACAGTTTGACCTCTGTGTCGGTGATTAGTTGCAATTTGGAATCCACCTTGGATCCCACAATGACACCATCCCTCATATATTTTGCGGTGAGTGAGAGCTTTTCCATTTCTTTCTCGGTCCTTGTCTTGGTGACCGCCCTTGTTGAGGTGGACGAGAGTTCCAAACTTCCGGGAGGAAAAGATACTTCAGACATGTTGCTTGATGAGTTATTCACAACCTGCAAGACCAGACAACCATTAATACAAATAATTAATTATAATAAAGTCCTAGATTCTGGAGATTTCATCACCACTTCGCACCTGTCCTCGAGGAGACATTAGTTTATCAAATTTTGGAAATGAAAATAAATGAAATAACTTACTTCAAATTTTATCAATACCCGGAGGTCCCGGGGATTTTGGTTCATGTGACAAATGAGATGAAAGCTTTGGGATTACGCAAAACCCAAAGTCTTGAAAAACTGACCGTTATTGAAATGACCTAGAAATTCACCATACTGGGCTGACGTGGGCTGTCACGTGGTCATGCAATGAATGGAGCAATGGCATTTATTGTGACGGTTGTCTCAAAACAAATGGAGTGAATGCTACTTGGGATGGTTTTAAATGTTCACGTATGGATAATTAATCCTTCCATCAATGTTGAAGTGATGGGGGAGAGAGAAAGACCACAACTCAAATAGGTGAGGTGACGAGATCGAGTCCAGCGAACACCAAGCGGGCGAGCTCAATTTTGGTTAAACGATGTAGAGGGTGCAATGCACTCATCGTGGGACAGGTAGGACTCGACGAAATGTATAGACCATGTACATGAATTTACAGATGACTATACAGGACAACACGCTATGAACACTATTAACAAGAGGCTGAAGAATGACATTTACAGAGGCACAGACAAATTTACAACTAACCTACAAGCCACTACCTATGAATTTAGAAAGACTTATAGAAATATACACTATTTTACACTATCCACAACTGTACAAAGGGCAGACAACCCTCTTGCAGAGCCATCCCATAGACAAAAGGTGAGGATGAAGACCAAAACACAAAGAAAAAAAAGCCCAAACAACAAAGGAACAAAGCACAAACCAAAAGAAAGAAAAGGGCCAGAAGGACCTACCTAAAAACCAGAGACGTGGAAGGAAGGCCATGGGAGGTTCTCTATAAACAAACATCTCTTCGAAAGCCACAAACACACCGAGAATACTGCAAGATGTTTTGAACACGCACAGGTCTGAACTCCAAATCACTGTTAATCACTCGAAGCAAATTGCACTTAGCTCGCTGGGAATCGCACAATTCGCTCTTAATTCACTTCGAGGGTAATTTTTTTGTGGTAAGTGTAACAATGACAGGCGAAGTTTAATTTATATCCCTTAGATTAAAATGCACCATTCCCTTTTATAAACCCTAAGAAAAAGGCAAACCTCTGGACTCCAGACCTGGGGATCTTGGGCGACCACACTCTCCAACTAAAGAGGAAGTAATGGCGCAAGAATCCCGGGGTCCAGAATTCGGCTGGCACGAAGGAAAAAAACACTCTGGGACTGGGTCTCAAAGTGCGGAAAACCAAAAGGAAGCGACAACAATGGTCGCGCGGAGGCAAAGGCCGGAGAAAACAAAAGGGCCAAAAAGAAACAAAGGAAGAACCAAAAGCGAAAAGGGGGACCCAACAATTTTCCAACAAAATGTAGGGACGAGTATGCAGGGCATAACAACGTCAAAATGCAATCATGTCACAATAGTGAAACAACACCAAAAATAGGTAAATTAAATAATAAAATGTCACAAGACATGGAAGAGAACATAATGCATACACTATCTAAGCTATGTATGTGCTTGAAATAAATCATGTATATCAAGTATGATTTTTTTGAATTGACCTCATCCCCCAAAGGTAGTGGAGCTACAAACATAATAAAAGAACAACACATAACATGAGAAACACCATTATTTTTTGTCAACATGGAAGAGACCAAAAATATCTCAATGCTTTGCATCATCCTTGAGTAGACAATACAAAAGAAAATTTAAAACAAAATCACATTTATTCGACATAACAACACATTGAGGAATTTTGTGACATAGTTGATCACTTTGTAACCTTGTTACAATGGAGCAACAAGGGTCATCCAAAGAGAGCTTAACAAATGAAAGACATGTCAAGCATCACATTGCAAGGGTCATATTACATGCAAGAAAACAAACATAAGATTTTGTTGCACAATCGAGTTAATCTAGAAAATCATCCACCTCCCAATCTTGCTTAACATTATTTGAGAGATTGTGGACAAAATTCCAAAGGTTCTACAACTAGTACAATAGATGGAGCTATCTCTAGTGCCAAACAAGGGCCATGCTCTAATGATAAATCACTACATGTGTCACTATGACCTAGAGTTATAGCCTTGGAAAAGATCAAAGACAAATAATTATTAGTATCGTCAATAGTATCAACATTAGCTTCAAAATAATCATCCAAATTAATTACAATAGGAGATCTAATGCAAGGAGGATGAGGAGAAGAATCATTAGAAAAATAAAAAATCAACTTTTGGAGAGGTAGGTCAAGATAAAGCTCCTCCCTAGGATTAGGTGAAGGATAGGAAGACAAGATAAAATAAGAATTAGTCTACTTATGAGAAGAATTGGTTTCGGAAGTAAGCTCACAAGCCTTCACACTTGAATTCTTCATTGGTGTTCTCTCGCACTACATCTCATTGGTTATGACTCAGCTTGTGTAAAAGAAGGTTTGGGATCACTCAACATTGATTCCTTTATTTCTTTTTCTAGATAGGAACAAAATAAACCACTAAAGTTTGAGAGATAGAAGATGCTGGGTTTTTTTTATGTTTTTCCTTTGTAGGATTTGGGAGGTAGAACCTGAGCATATATAGGATGAATGACAAGAGTAGGAAGGATTCCTAATCCTAGATGTGGAGTAGGAAGAGCTACTTCCATATCTATAGAAGATGAAGGATCATTAGGGAGACCATTCAAAGTGGACCCTGAAGGATTACCTATGAGAAATTTAGATATTCTACTAGATTTAACCTTTTGATGGGAAAGTAATGTGATATCTTGATGAATGTTTTAACTGATTGAGTTTTTTGAGACCATAAGAAATCAAGGGTAAATTTTCCATGATTAGATAAGGGCTAGAAAATACTATGATGTGTAGTTATAACTTTCCCATTTGGGGGAACTTAAAGCACTTATGAATGGTAGAAGGGACTTTGAGGTGGTGATGGAGGCCAATGTCTCATCTCCTCTTTTGATTGAAATAGAAGAATATGTATCTTGGACAGTTGTCCAAAGAATAAAGGTATTCTTAAATTGGTATCAAACTCCCCTCTTATTGTTAAGAGGGTTAATATTTATAGGAAAATGAAATGCATTGTTTAGTTGAGTTTTGTTATGTTCTATCATTTTTGGACTTACAATACCTTTATTTTTCTTGTGGTAGCTTGACTATAGTCTTTTTGAGTAAATATTTTGAGGGCCCCCACTAAACCTATATTTCCCTTTAATAAAAAACATTAGAAAGAAAGGGTTAGATGAGATCAATAAAATCTTCTTGAGCCTATATTCTATCATATTCATCCATATAAAGAAGAGATTGAAAATAATCCTTTATAAACCTTCTTATAGAATCATCCTTATTCGGATCGTCATCAACTTCTCCTTTGATAAAGATGATTTTAACTCATTTGATAAGAAACAACTACTTTGTGAAATAACATTGAGTTAACATCTCCTTGTTTAAAAAAAAAACTCTGGATCTAAGTCATATTAAGGATTTATCCTCTTCCTTGATGATTTGTCGATGAGAAAATTGATCATTTTCTTCAACTCCACTAGCATCTACTCCTAAATGATTTTTGGGAATAATGCTTATCAATTCCAATCTCCTACAAATTTTGTTTTTTAGCTAATGCTTACCTCTTATAATACTTTTTTTTGACACCTTAATCTTATGTTTGATGCGTTCAATCTTAGAATGCAACTTAAACATTTTAGTTCCTTCAACATCAATATTATTTCTATTTTTTATACACTTAAACAAGTCCTTGTGCTCCAAAATGTAAGGATTTAATTCAAATGGGGCATATTTTGTGGTAAATCAATCCATTCAACTTTTGAAAGAGCAAGTACATGACTAGATCTAGCCTTGTGAAAATTGAAAGAATTAATATCAATGTTACCACTTACCACCATATTCCACAACTTATAGGATGAACCATCCTACCAGCTGCCTTGCCTACACTTTTTAGCCATAAAAATAAGACAATGACCATAAACATTAGTAAAATTAAATATTTTCTTATAAGATTGACATTCCAAGGATATTTTGATCCTTTACATCTTTAACCATTTCAATTAGTTTTATTTTTCTACTTTTCCAACTTTTGACACTTTCCCTAAGTTGATCCCTAGAACCAACATGCTTCAAACTAAGCTTGTTATTATTCATTGACTAAATAATTTATGCTATTGTATATTAAAAAATATTTTATATCAAAGAAATATTATGTAAGGGTAATCATGTCTTTTACCTTGGCTTGGATTCTTTTTGCAAAGGCTAAAACAAATCTATTATATTCGAAGAAAAACTAATCATTTTCTATGAATACAAGGTGCACCCTTCATGGTCTTTCTTCGCTTGGTCAATCCACTTGGAAACAAATTATATCAATATTTGTTTCTAAGAGTCATCCTCCACTATCCCTTGTGATAAAGCTTGCAATGACTCTAATCTAGTGGTGTTCCCTACCTCTCTCTTATTGGAATGATCATGATTAATTTGAGAATATTTGAATCAAAGAATCTAAACATCTATGAGAAACAACAACCAAACAATAAAGGTAAAATGCATTTTTATTTTCTTTATCATTTTCACTTGTTTATTCAACTTCTTAGAGTGTTTCATTTTCTTTATTCAAGTGATTAATTTCCAATTCTCCTTTATTTTTCATGATATTCACCTTCACTAGAATTAATTATTCTCTCAACCTCCACCACAATAATTTATTATTCATGGTATTCACCTTTACTAGAATTAATAGTTATTCATTCATTAATTTCCCTCTGTAAAGCAACATTTTTTCTTTGAGTTTGCACCCCAACATTAAATTCATTTTAGCTTGGTCTATTTTATTTATTACTATTAACAAAATCAAATTCTTCATTTACATTAGCTTTAACATATTCTTTAGAAGCTTACCTGGCTTTGGAAGCATAATTGTGGATGAATTTCCCATGCTCATGCCAATACACATATTTAATGCAATTTGTTCATGATCAAGATCAAGCTTCTCTATTTGATATTGAGGCTATATTTATATGCATTTGGAATTCCCTCAATAAGATTAATTTCCACACAAATTCTAACAAAATTCAATTTTCATTGTTGAGTCATTTCATCAACTTAAATAAGTTTACCCAAAGTATAAACAATCATTTTGAATGATTCTTCCTTATAGAACTAGATAGAAAAAAAGAAGCTTTAGCCAAATGAGAATCAAGTTGTGGTTCTCTTCGCTAAGGTAAAAATTAGCGTTCTACTATTTCATATATAAATCAATTCTAGTCATAAATAATGACCTTTTGTCTAAAAATATTTTGTAATCTTTAATTAAATGGAAAATCATTAAGAAAGCCCCTCCTAAAAAATCAATTCTAGCCATAAATAATAACCTTTTGTCCAAAAAAAACACAATTTTGATCTTTAATTGAATGGAAAATCCTTAAGAAAGCTCCTCCTAAAAAAGCAAATCTTAGATCCCTAACAAATTAAGGAAAGTCAACTACAACTTATCCACATTGCATGTCTTTTGGAGAGGGCGATAAATTGAAATATCCATAGATTTAACCACACTATATAATCCTAGATAATGTTGTTTTCTCAAATTTAAACTTTAGGCTCTAAATATTCTTCTTTTAATTATTGGAGATCTTACATCCAATTCTCTTCTTCTAAAATCAATTCTAGTTCATAATTTCTAAGAGAAAACATTTGATAAGACCATGTGATCAATGCCTATAAGAAGGAGAGACCTAAACATTCCTCTTCAAATTATCCATAGACAACTTTTAAGAAAAATATTTCACTCTAAAAATATTCACCGGATAGGAGTGCCTTAAACACCACAAAAATGACCCATGCCTCTAGCCAGAAAATGAAGATATTTAGAAAACATAATCAAAATTTCTAAGAAAACCACAAATATGACCCATGGTTCTCTTGCACCACTTAGGCTAATTAAGTTATTTACATTTCTAATGTTACACATACCCTTGTTAATGCATTTATTTAAAGAGCGCTTCAATATTTAAGTTTATAATACAATCAAATTTTAGTTTGACATAAAATGTATATTTAAACTGATCTTCTCCATTTTACAGGGATTTAAGCTTTAACAATTTATATGGAGGTATTCCAGAATCTCTCAATGAATTTTCAAATTTAGAATATTTGTAAGTAGCAATGTACTAATTCAATGAAATTATTAACTATTATTTATCTTATCACATTTAAGCATGATAGTATGGTTTCATTTTAGGATCCTTGGGAACAATAGCTTGTCAGGTTCGATTAATCCTTGGGTGATTGACTCAAACTACAAAATAATGTAAGCATTATAACAACAAATTTTTATTTAATATCAATGCACATTTCTTCCCAATGACATGATGTGATTTACCTTTTTTTATTAGATTTTTAAAAAAATCATAAGTTCTCATTGTTACACTTGTATTTCATGGACTTGCAGAGACTTATCTTATAATAAGTTAGGAGGGGATATTCCATTAGGATTCACAAGTGAAAATTCAAAACGAGTGTAAGTTTTATTTCCATCTAACCATAAGGTAAAACCTAAATTTTTATACCTTTGTAATATTTTCATCCAAATTTTTCTTAAAGTTACCTTTTTGTTAATTTTTTAATTTAGCTCTATTGGAATGTGTAGGAATTTGATTGGTAACTTTTTGAAAAGTATAATCCCTCATGATCACAGGTGCACTTTAAATCTATTATTTATTTAATATTTTTTATTAGAAAGTTAGTCCATTGATAGTTTCTTAAATTTTAGTTTCGAATAATATTAACAATATATTCTTTCTCAATACAAATAAAAAGAATTTTGAAATGGCTTTTTATTTTGACATTAGTTGGATTGCTCTTCTCCAAAGGAATTATGTGTACAATAAACAAGCACCAAGTAAGACTTCTTCACTACACTTCGTATTGACCTTAAATACTTTTAAAAATGTTATTAGTTATAATCTTTCCTTTTTAAAATTGTGGATGTATATGTTTCTAATATAGGGAAATGAGGTTCACAAGTTTATGCATGTAAACTAGGAACCATGCCTAATTTTGCTTTAATTAATTTTAAAGGAGAGTGAACCCATTTGGCTCAAGGGGTTGGGCACAAAGTGAATTCAACAGTCCTTGTGAATGAGTTGAGAATGATACTACAAAATATGTGAGTTGGATGTTGAGTCTAGGGGAAAAGATGAGAAAAATAAGGGCTTTTAACATGTAAAGTCATATAGAAATCATATATGTAGACAACTGAGATAGATTTGGAAATGTGAAGTAGAAAGGAACCTATCTCTAAAATCAAAGTTGGAATCGGGAGGTATAACTCACCAAGTAATCTTGACCTAGGAATATCAGATGTAGATAGAACTAATGTTTCTAGGATCAAGATGTTATTTAGATGCTTCCCCAAAATTTTCATCAAAAGTGTTTGGGTCTATTATGCTTTGAAGCAAATTTGACCCTTTTTTTGGATCTACAAAATTCTAATATTTAGGTCTTTGTCTGCTCAATGTGATCCTAAATTTGTGCCTCTCAAACCTTTCACATACACATGCAAAGAAGTAAAAATGTTGTGTTGATGAGGGTTTCCTAATGTAAAACCTCAGTTTTAGAATTAACTATGAAACACAATTGAAATAAACTTAAATAAAAGTGTGTTGTAGTGTAGAAAAAGTTAGATATAAAATGAAGTATTTGAACCTTTCACCTTGTCAATGTTATGCTCGATGAATGTGATAATGAGGGTTGATAGAAAGACGTGACTTGAAAATACATAAAAGAACTCAATCATAAAGACATGCATGCATGAAGTTTGTTGTAACTTGCCACAATGCTTAGATATGAAGAAGATGGTGGGATGAAATGTTGCCTTGAGTTCTTGAAATTGAACAATTTCAATGAGATGTTGTGTTGATGTATGGATGTTAAAATGAATTATAAGAATGATCTTATATAGATACCTCAAGTTATTTTTGTAAATTAAGTTGACTTCCAATGATCATATTAAGGCATTGAGATCAAGGAGTAAATGACACGAACCCAAAACTGACATGCTTGAATTTGGGCCCAAATTCAATGGCACCCCAGGCGCCATTGACCTAGAAAATTAGGCTAATATTGTTGGATATGATGTGGATTGTGTCTGCTAGCCATTTTGATCACCATGCAAGCATATGATATTAGCTTTTTAGTATTTTGGCAAAAATGAGATTGGATAAGAGCTAGGACACCACACACTAAGGCAAGGGCACAAAATCTAGTATAAATTGTATAAGGTTACAATTTATAACACTAAATTTAGCCTCCACTTTAGGAGTATGAGTATACACACATAATCATGAGCACTAAGTTTGAGGGAATGAACAAGCCCCCAACCTAAGTGACAAAGAAATGAAAAAACCAAAAAGATACACACACAATTTTAGTACTAAAAATAAAGGCTCCAAGCGAAATAGTCGAAGAGACCTCGATAATTAAAATGTCTCAACTAATAATATCATTCTCATAATGTTATTACAAGAGCATGAGTGGTTACATGGAAAGAAAAAGAGCATACATCAATGATAAGATAAGAGACCATCATCCAATCAAATAGCAAGGTGTGTTATACTATGGGCTCAGGAGGAGAGACAAAGAGGAAAATGGATGCCATGAGCTAGCAAGTTTTGTTACGCTAGGTGATCCATGAAAGATTACAAATTCTACGAGTCAAGTTGTATTATGTTGTTTGATCTATGTGAAGAGAGGAGGAAGATTTGAAACTGTCTAGCAAGTTGTGTTATGCTACTCAACTCATCTTGAAAATAGATGCCAAGGAAAGGTCAAATAAGTTATCTAATTGTGTTATACTAGTCAATCCATTCTAAAAATTGATGCTAAGGATAACCAAGAAAAATTTTGTTTACAAGGAAATCTGCAAATTGGTGCTAAGGAGAGTTAAATGGTTTAAAGTTGTGTTATGATTGGTGTCAAAGGTAACCAAGAAAAACATTGTTTTCCATAAAATCCATAAATCAGTGCCAAGGAGAATCAAATGGTCTTCCAAGTTGTGTCATGGTGTTCATAAGGAAATCTCATAACATTAGCAACAAGGAGGCTGCGTATATGTCCCTCCTAACATGGAAACATAAAACTATGGTGGAATCTTAAGGAAAAGAAGAACAAGGATAAACACATTAAACCCCAAGGAGATATCCTTTAAGAAACAATGTACATGCAATCCAAGCTAAAGAGGGCATACATATTTTCAGGAAAGGAAGAGATAGTTGTAAAATGATATCTTGCAACAAGTGTAAAGGGATCCTTTTGAGGGATGAATAAGGAGAAGAGGAAGAGATATTTCACTAATACATTTGGTACCAAACTGCAACGGCAGTGCCATTGTAGTTTTTCCGTCACAACCTTGTCGTTGTCGCAATTGCGACGATAGACCGTCACAATTGCAACGACGACAAGGTTGTGACGGAAAAACTGCAACGACACTGCCGTTGCAATTTGGTACCAAATGTATTAGTGTTTGGTCAAAGACATCTACCTCCAAGAGGATACTTTTCACAAATATAACATCATTGGTAAGGGAGGGGAAAGAGAGAAAAATACACACCATCTCTATTGGTAGGTAAGGGAAATATTGGTGAAGAATAACACACTTTCTTCTCGAACTAAGAGATCATTTATAATAGAAATATAGTTTTCAAGAAAGGAAGAGGTTTTAATAAAGGATGTACCCCAATTGAAAAAGAGAGAATCCTCATGTATAACAAACAATTCTATGCAAGAAAGGATGTCATGTTATAAAAGATACAATTCAACAAAGGGAAAGTGGATCCTTAGGAAGGATAGAAGATTGAAATGCTACTCTTGCCCAAAAGCATGGAGACAAGGATAAGAAAGGCTATTATGTTTCTCACAAAGTAAGGTTGTATATGAAATTGTACCACCATGCATGATAAAAATCCCACAATAAGGTTTATCAATGTTACATAGTGTGGAGAAACATAATATACGAAGGGAGTGCCAAGCAGTATGTTGGTACTGAGAAAATATATGAGCTCTATTGTAGTATGAATAAGAGCTCTATCATGTAGATCTTGAACACATTGTTTAAAGTGAATGCAATCAGAAAGAGAATGAAAATAAATATAATGAAAAAGATAATGTACACCACTATTATGTGATTTTGCATTCTTTAGAAAGTGACAAAAAGGTCAATGTCTTTATCCTATTTAAGTCTCCAAAATATTATTTTTTTCTAATTTCAAACGATCCTCATGAGGTGAAATGTTTATTTCTTGTGGTAAAACAATTTGTAAAAAAGTAGAGATCTCTCATTGGTTATTTGGTTTTTTTCTTGATGATATGAGGTAGAAGGAGAATCACCTATATTTGGAATATGTTTTTTATTTGTTTGGGAAAGACACAAGTAACGAAATCAGCTTGAAGAAGGTTGTGAACAATACTTTCTTGAGCTGCAAATCCTAAGCCTTCTCTAGTACGTTGTGAGGGAGGAGGGTTTATAGGGACTTTTATTCCTTGTTCCATATTTCCAAGACCTTGTCCCGATAGCCTTTCATAGAAATGATGTTATAACCTACCTCATAGTTGTCTTTAATTTTGAAGGTGAAGGGTTTTCATCATTGATCTTATTAAAACTTGTTGTATAGGGATGAATAGGAGGATTCATCTCTATAGGGGTATTCTTATTCCTATCATCATTATTCATATCCACCTTGTTAGTTTGAGAAGAAGTAGGCTCGTCTAGATCTTCAACTTTTCTTAATGTTATGTTAGGAGATAGATCAATGCATAATATCATCTTGCCTTAAAATATGTTGATGGTTAAGATAAGATCTAGGAGAATAAGGAGGATCTAAAGTGATGGATGTACTAAGATTAACATGTTTATCTTGTCCCTCTTGCACCAAAGTATATTTTTAAGGAGAGGATCAATTACTACTCTTTAATGTTGCATCTCCCTTAGAGAGATCATTGATAGGAGTATTGACTCTTTATTCATTGAGAAAAGATAGCCTATGAGAGTTACAAGTGTGATTCATTTCAATATCATCTCTAGGATTGTCTTTAGATCTTCAAAATCTTTTACGAGATCTACACTTTCCATTAACTTCCTTAAAAATAGTATCATATAACAACAATAAACATGAATAAAAGCTTTGAGAAATGATTCGCAAGTAGGAAATATACTTGAAAGTCTTATTATGCAATATGTAAGAGTGCTATGATTTAATACAAGCAATGTGAAATGGAAGAATCTATTATGTAAAACATGATTTTGATAGATATATCTAATAAGTAATATAATCACATTGGAAATAAAAAACCAATGAGATTTAATAAATTCCATAACTAAATATCAGATCTAAAAATTAGAAGTATGTAAGAAGAATCAAGTTCACCCAAAATTTAATGTAAATGAACTCGACCTTAAAATGTATGTAATACAAGTGTATAAATTATATATTTTAGAAATTATTGAAAATATTCCATAATGGAATATGTATAGATCAGATTTGAAAATGAAAATCAAAAGGAAGCATGAGAGACATTGAGTTCACCAGAATGTAATATAGGGAATGGGTTTCACAAGCTTATGCATGAAAATAAGTAACTAGGCCTATTTCCTCTTAAATTGTTTTTAAAGGCGAGTGAATCCACTTGGCTTAAGGGGTTGGGCATAGTGACTTTAGAAGTCCTTGTGAATGAGTTGAGAATGATATTGCAAAAGATATGAGTTGGATGTAGAGTCTAAAGCCAAAGATGAGAAAATAAGAATTTTTGGCATGTATATTGATACATAAATCAAATATGCAAATAACTAAGATAGATATGGAAATGAGAGAAAAAAAGAAACTTATCTTTGAAATCTGCACTAGAATAAAGAGGAATTTCTCACTAGGGGCGACCTTGACCTGAGAATATTGTATGCAGACATAACCAATATTTATGGGATCAGGATGTTGTTCAAATGCTTTCCCAAAAATCTCATTAGATTTATTTGGGTCAATTTCACTTGGATCAAATTTGATCCTACTTTTTTAGATTTGTAAAAGTACAATCTATAAGTCTCTATTTTCTCAATATTATCCTAAATTTGTGCACCCTAAACCTGCCATATGCACATGAAAAGAAGGGATTATGTTGGGTCAATTAAGGTTTTCATAGGTCAAACCTCAGTTTTGGAATTAACCATGAAATATAATTTAAATAAACTTCAAATAAAAGTGTGTTGTAGCATAGCAGAGGTTAGATCTACAAATGAAGTATTTAAACCTTATACCTTGTTGATGCAATGCTCTTTAAATGTGAACATGAGTGTTGATATAATTACATGGCTTAACAAGACATAAAATAAAAGTATCATAAAGACATGCTTGAATTAAGGTTGTTGTAACTTGTCACAGTGCTTAGATATGAGGAAAATGGTGGGATGTAATGTCTCATTGAGTACTTGAACTTGAATGCTTGCAATGGGATGTTGTGTTGATGTGTGTATATTAAATGAATTAGAACAATGTTGTTATATAGGGTCATAAAGGTATTTTCATAAATTGAGTTGACTTCCAATGGTCATATTAAGGCATTGGGATTAGGGAGTAAATGACCGGAGGCCAACACTGACACGCTTAAATTTGACCTAAATTTGAGGGTCCAAGGTGCCCCAAGTGCTATTGACCTTGAAAATGAGGCCAATGTTGTTGGAGATGATGTGAATTGTGTCTGGGGTATCTATTTTGATCATCATGTGAATCTTTCAGCCAAAAAGAGCTTGGATAAGAACCAGGACACCACATACTAATGCAAGGGCACAAAATATGGCATAAATTGTACAAGGTTACAATTTACAATGTTATAATGTTATTCTTGAATATAAATGTCTTGTTTATGTTTAATTATCACTGATTAAGTTTGTATACAAATCAAATTTTATATAATAAAAAATCATATATAAAAGTGATAATGAAAGTTACTATTTTGATTTTGATAGTAATCTTCTAGTATAAACAACATATTTCACTAATTTGTAAATAAGAGAAGTATACATTTTCACTCTACAATGCATCTTGAAATTCTCATTAAAATTGTGAAATGACAAGTGAATATCAAAATTCACACTAAAAGTATGACACTTTTAGAATTTTAATCAAAATTCAGACTCTAAATATTTAATAGATTTAATCTTTCAATGAAAATATAATTATTTGTATAATTGGGTAAGATAGGTCTTCATGAAAATTAAAATAGGAAATTATTAGAATTTGTATTTTAGCATATTTTATAGCTCTACAACTATTATCTATTACCTCATCCACTCTATTCAAGAAATCACTTAAGAGCACCTCTATAACAAAAACAAGTAGTCCATGGTTGAGGAGGTCATGGCCTCCTTCAAAATTCATCCTTAGGCACCACCAACAAAGGAATACAATTTAAATGGTGGATTTATGCATTAAACAATCTAACTTACGGAATATCATGTACATAAAACCCTTTCAAAAGTCATCTACGTATGGAAATATCCCATTTGGATGTAAAATATGTCATGACTGCAACTATCTAGCAAGGCCATGCCTTAAAAATGTATGGAAACTTGCAGCCAAACATATGACAATTTTCACATAACCTACAATGATAAATCAATCAAATAAACACTTTGATTCCACATGCAAAGAATATATAACATATCCACAAAAATGTGATGAAAGATATACCCTAGGAAACCCTCATGAGGGAAAAATCCAACCTCTCAAAGAATCCATCATCCATAAATCATTTAGAAATCCAACATTACAATACATTCAAGAAATCCTTTGAAACTGCAATCGTCAACAAGAACTCCATGTGAACAAACATATAACCAAACATATCATGACATGATTCTAACCTTCACAAATTCTAACTTGGCTTCTTCTCAACAAATACCTTTATGTATTCTTTAATAGAAACAAGCTCCTGCAAAACCACCAAGCAATATCACATAGACCTGTAATGAAGGAAATAGTAGTCACTAGCTTGGATGGGAAAACTAGGAACCTTGGGCCTATCTCCTGTAACGTTGGAAGAAAGATGATTCACTAGGATGAAGGAGGCTAAAGCACTAAATGGATACAATTATCCTTCACTATTATTGAATATAATTATGCTATTGAAATGGAAAAATGCAAGTTGGAAATGGAAATGCAAGATCTAGGGCTAGGTAGAGGAAGAAAGAAGTTTTCTACAAACAGAGACAGTTAATAAATTGAGAACCCAACTGTAATACCATATTTAGAAATTTGAAAAAACAACTAAGATGTAAATCAAATTTTAGTATGAAATGGATGGATTGGGGTGACCTAGAGGGTACAGGGCAACTAGACTTACTTGCGACCCGAGGAGGCGCCTTAGTCCCAACATTTTTTTATGAAACTTCTGCCACCTATAACTCTCTACCAAATTTGCCTATAGTTTTTTCCATAGTTGTGCCTCTTGTCACCTACACATTGAAAAAGGATAAAAATGTTGTAGAAAGGGGTTTTCCTTAATCAAACCCCTGATTTGGAATTAACCATGAAATTGAAAGGAAAAATGCTTAAAAGGAAAGCATGCATGTAAGAAGTAGAGGCTAGATTTGAAAAACAACATGTCTTATATGTTAATGGTGTAAATGATCTTGGAATGGAATTACAAGTATTGATGCAATAGCATGAATCCACAAAAATCTAATAGGAATTCATTAAAATATGGTTGCATAATGGTTGTTGAAGCTTGCCATAATGGAAGGATAAAATGTCTTCAGTGCGTGAATTCTTGAACTTGAATGAATGCTTGATGGAATAGATTGTTAATTCTTGCCTATGATTTCTTACCTAAAATTTGGGAGGTAGCTTTGATTTTATACCTCACCTAGCCATTTTGGGGCTTAAAACTTGAAGGAGGCCAATGTGGGTTTGAACATCTAGTTAAAATTAAATGAATGTTCTCCAATTCAAATTTGGGCTCCATTTAATTTGTGGAGAATATGGATCCTCCAAGGTATAGGTGACCTATCTTGCCTCATGGATTACAGAACACCCTATTCCATCCAATTAGGGCGTCAATTTAAATCAGGATTCAATTGGGATATGGGGACACCAAAAACATGCACATAATCAAGATCTGAAATTAGGAAAAATACAAAAGGCCAACCATAATGAAATATGGCCTATGTATGCAAGAGGTGATAAATCAATGAAATAATTAAATAAACACACCTATAATTAATGGCCCTCATATAATTGTTTACTGCACTTATGTCTTCAGTGTGTAGTGTCGTAGTTAAATCACTTTGTTGGTGAAGTGGCCACCAAGGTTTAAATCCATGTTAAGCCATTGTGCTCACGGGCCTTGTGTCTTCATTGTGTCGTTGAGCTCTTAGGTTTGAACAAGTGAAGTATGGGGATGAGGTCCCCTGTTTGTGGCCTCACTAGTTTATAGCTTTGGGTTAAAATAATTTCAAAGCATTTTATATGGAATTGGAGGGTGTGTCATGTCAGTGTCACCAGTCATGCTAAAAATTCTACTAGGCATTTTTTTTTAATTAGGGCCCTTGTAAGAGTTTTAGGCAACTCTAAAACACCCCTGGATCAAATGAAAGACCAAGATAACTTCCAAAAGAGAATGGAAAGACAATTACATTAAGATGAAAGAATGATATTAATGATAATGTGCATAATAGGCCTGCTTATATAGGCAAGTAAATAAGAGACAATGATAAGAATAAGATAAGCTATCACTTATACAAGCTGGAATGACATGTCCACCAAAGGTGGATCATCCTCCATTATGAAATGAAGTATGTGTCATATGATGAGGATGATAACGTGATATGTGCACTAAAGGTGGATCTCACACATAAAGTGGAATGAGATAACAACTATCACCGCCTAAAGTGAAATTTCTCCTATAGCATGTGCTAAAATAAGATGCAAACTCCTAGGTGTTTCCCATGAAAACTACTATGCAATGCATTATCCTAAGTAAGCTTAATAAAAATGTAATTAAGAATATTTAATCACACCAACACCCCCCTTAATTGCAACTTAGGGGAATACACTTAAACTCACATTGCAAGATGGGTCCCGACTAATAGGCCATGTTAGGTACCCATGTACAATATGCAATGCAATACATGAAATGCAATGCAATAAAGCTCTTATAAAGAAAAGAAAGGGAGAAAACCTCATGGGACAAAACTCCCCTTCAAAATGAAAGATGAAAAAACACAATATGCATGGATGGATGGAGTACTCAAAACCCCCCAAGGACTACATACATCATTTAAATGCAATCACTAATCCCCATAGGAAGGAAATGAGGAGACATGATATCCCCCCATAATGAACAATCTCCTACAAGAATGGTGAGTGCTTGAAGACAAACATAGTCCAATGCCTACAAACAACATTTATCCCCTTTGGAAGAAAATAGACCAAGTACAAATGCAAGAATTCTTCTCTTTCTGGATAGGAACTAGAAAGTGGAATCCAAATGAAGTATGATGATGATGCCACAAACCAATCCAAATCTAAATGGAAGGAGGAAGAAAGTCTCCAAGTATGAATCTCTAAAGACTAAATAGGTATCTCCAAGCTCAAGGAATCCATCACATCATCAAACTGAACCATGAAATGTGACAAACCAAGTGAAGGAGAAGAATCAAGAATTTTGATCTCCAAACAAGGTGAAGAAGTATCTCCAATTCCAACTATGATGAATCTATCATCAAAGAGAAGAGAAACCCCCTCAAGTATGTCTCCCAAATCTGAAATGTGAGACTCCACAAACAATGAACCAATATCTAGCAAGTAGGAATCCCAATCAGGAAGACAAAAAAGATATCTCTTATAATGACTCACTAGAATCACCAACAAGATATGAATGTGTGATCTCATCTAGAGAAGTAGGAGCTGCAAGTGGCGTCACTAGATCATCCTTATTCTCAATATATGCATTATATTCAATCTCATCTAATGTATCATCATCATAGGGAATGTTATCTACATCATCAAGTGGAATGAGACAATTTGCAACGAGCTCATCTGGGAAAGGAGGAACATGTGGATCTCCAAAATGCTCCCAAATAATTGTCCAAATTGTGTGTGGGCATTGAATACTTCGGATCTTGGAGTAGATATCGTGGAAAAAATCCAAACTGAGACTCATACCAAACAGTCCTCTGATATGACCATTTGTATCTCCCCAAACTTATTCCACTTTGTCTTTGTCTTAGGAATGAGTCCATAAAGATGAGGCAAGAGATTAAGCCATCTATAATGTGTGATGATTCATTTTTCCCATGACTCATAATTATCCCTAGTCAAAGTGATTACATCAAGATGTGTTCTATATCCCATGATTACATTAATGATACACTTCTCACATTAAAAATTGAGATAAAAATGACTACACCCCACAATCAGGCTATATTAAACTTAGATCACTATGCAAAAGACAAAACTAAGGCCTATGCATTACAATTCTAAAACAAAGCCAAATTTTGAAAGTACATTTTTTTATCATAGTCACTATAATCCGATGGCATCACTATAAAATACAGAAAAAATTATACACTTTCAAAAAAAATTACATCTGAAAAGGAGTCCATATGAGCCCAAACGACCTTCAAAGTTGCAAAAAATGAGATTTGCAATTTTTAGAAAAATTCAGAAGAAGAGTTCAGAAACCACCTGCACCATTGTGTAGAGCCCAAAATTCTACCCTAAAAGAGAAAAAAAAATGCTTGAAGAAAGGATTCTAGATGACTGAGATATCGTTGTTTGAAAATCACTTATGTAATTATTTTTCTAAATCATTGTCGTCGCACCTCCAAACTTCAAATGACTCTAGATTTGGCCTCCAATGTTTGATTTGGATGAAACAAAAATTGATTTAGGGGTTTTTGGACCTCCTTAATATGACGTCAACCTCTTATTTGCACCAACAAGATATAATATTGGCCTGAAATAGAAATCCACAAAATACAAAACCCCAATTATTCTCCAAATAGACTATGCAATGGTGATGCCTAAATAGCCTTATTATGCACCCACAATTGAATCAAGCCAAGATTTTTCTTCTTGAGAAGGAGTATTCACACCTTCAAATCTCTGATACCATGTTAGAGTTTTAGGCGACTCTACAACACCCCCGAGATCAAATGAAAGACCAAGATAACTTCCACAAGAGAATGGAAAGACAATTACATTAAGATGAAAGAATGATATTATTGATAATGGACATAATTAAAATGTACATAATAGGCCTTCTTATATAGGCAAGGGAATAAGAGACAATGATAAGGAGAAGATAAGCTATCACTTACGCAAGGTGGAATAACATGTCCACCAAAGGTGGATCATCCTCCATTATGCAATGAAGTATGTGACATATAATGAGAATGATAATGTGATATGTGTACTAAAGGTGGATCTCACACATAAAGTGGAATGGGATAACAACTATCACCACTTAAAGTGGAATTTCTCCTACACAATGTGCTAAAATAAGATGCAAACTCCTGGGTGTCTCTAATGCAAACTACTATGCAATAGATTATCCTAAGTTGGCTTAAGTAAAGTGTAATTAAGAATATTTAATTACACCAACAACCCTCATAAAAATAAAATTAAGAGATGACTTAAATTTAAATAGGTATTAATTAAATGCTAAAAATTTCCTACGATGCATAGAATAATTAACATACACTAAAATAGGTTGTAAACAAGCATAAAATGTAAACCTTAGCTAGGTTCTTACAATTTGTGACACTGCATTTAGCCCCATTTTAGCGAGACTATGAGCCTATGTGCTTACTCATGATAAAGTAGAGAGAGAGAGAGAGAG
>MU215618.1:46361-64779 GCA_018584345.1 Thuja plicata
AGTAACATGGTCACACTGGACTGGAACAGTAGTAGATAATTCTGTAGCTTGGATGTGCTCAGTAGCTTGGGAAATGTCGAACAAAGAGGAAAATAGGGTCTCAACAATTCCACATTGAAAATTGGATGCAGTCCCAAAAAGGATGGAAAATTAAGTTCAAAAAATTCTCACCAACCTGCTTCACAATAGTATACGAGCCATAACCAGGAGGACGAAGCTTCATGTTTGGTCCTTGAAGGTGCTCTTTCTGAAGATGTAACCATACCTTTTCACCAATGTGAAAGTGATGAGGAGTTCTATGTTTCTCATGCCTTTCCTTATACTTCTGATTACTATGCTCCAAAATCTCATGAACTAGGTGTGTACTGTTATCAATTAATTTTTCTGAATGCCATGTGCGAGGATGTTCTGAATGATATATCCATAAGATATGAATTATCATTTGATTCACCACTTCTGTCTGTCCATCTATTTGGAGATGGAATATTGTGGACTTTGTCAACTTTGTGTCCATTTTGGCCCATAGTGCAGACCAAAATTTGTTGATGAACCTTCTATCCCTACTAGAAATAATGTTTTTTGAAAAACCAAAATGAACCCAAACATGGTCAAAAAATAACTTGGCAACCTCTTCTGCATAAATAATTTTTTTGTCCATCTGATTTTGTTGATTTTCTGTTATGGTTACTTTTGCATGTGTATTAAGGACAACTGACTTTGTTTGTTCTGGGTGAACCATGAGCAGAACAAAAGCTCCAGTTTGAGAAATCAAACGTTGACATGGTTTAGCACTAATTAAAAAGCGGTTTGTGTTGGACATACCTCTGGTATCTGATACCTCTTCCCATCAAGCTTGATTGTAACAGTATGTGGCCTAGATTCATACACTCCATGCCTCTGATACATGTAAGGCTGCCCCAACAAGACATCACATACATCCAACGGTGCTACATCACATGTCACTTGATCCTTGAAAGGCTTGATTGAATATGGTTGACGACATTGTTGATTTATTTGAATATCTTGTCCCTCATTTACCCATCCCATAGAGTATGGTTGTGGGTGTCTTGTCACTTTCAAATTCAATCTTTTGACTGTCTCCCTAAATATCAAATTCTTTTGGCTCCCACTGCCAACAAGAAAATGTAGAGGCTTTCCATCAACCCACATCTGTGAATGAAAAAGTCTCTCTTCATCTTCATGATGTAGTACTTTAGTAGTTGCAACTATGGCATATGGGTCTGCTTCTATGATGGAATCATTGTCCTTTTTCTCAGAAGTATCTATTGGTAATGATTTAGGTTCATCTTCCTCTCCTCGTATTTCTGTCATCTGATTTTTAATACTTCGACAATCTTTTGTATTATCGATAAGGGACTTATGCACTCACACCACATGATGCCTGTATTTGTTTGTCTTTTTTGCAGCCTACCATGCGTTATTAGGTGAGTTTGCATGAGACTCCTTGGTCACCTATTTTCCTGCATCTTCAACCCTTGGCTTATTGTTTGCAAAGTAGTCCCTCTTCCCTTTCTGCTTGAATTTCTCTTCAATTTTGGCAGGGTTGTATGAAAAACTTTGAACTCAATTTTGAAGGCCTTAGAGGCTTCAAAAGGGGTCAAAACTCATTGGAGATGGTGTCTTGCCATCTTAGGTAGTACAGTGCTTCGAGAGGTTTTCAAAAAGTGGTTATAATAGAAAATTGGGTCCACGGTTTGAAAGTTATGGCCTCTGAAAGTTGTATCATCAATACTCAAGTTTTAATACAAGAATCAAGAGAGAAAAATCACTTAGGCGGGAATTTGAACCCTAGGTGCCAAAATTGGAAAGTTCCACTTTCTAGAATATTCTAAGGCGAATATTGGTGCTACATATAGAGGGATGAAGCTAGGTTTTAGGATTAGTTCCAAAATTGTAGATTATGGCTCTGTCTTGCAAATTATTGTAATGAAAATGCCCATGTGGTTGAAGCATGTTATTTTCTGAATATTGTAATGTCATTTCATTAAAGATAATAGAAAGCAATTATTTCTCTTCTTGCTATTGTTCTATTCTTGTAATTTTATATTTATTTCCCTATTGTGTTGTGTGTGTTTCAGCTAGTAAGGGGAGTACCTTTCATGAAGTGAAATCAGAGCATAAGTTCCTGAGTGTGCAAAAAGATCACCGAATGTGAGGTAGTTTGCATTAGGACTGTGGTTGTGAGTCTGAGAAATAAGGAAGATGCCTCCACAAAAGAACCATGGTGGAAGAATCATTGGCATGAATGAAGAGGGTTTTAGAGCCCTCCCAGATACAAGTGCAAGCACTGCAAGAGGAGATGCATAGAGGAGTTGATATTAGGGAAAGATATGTAAGTGAGGATGAATCTAAAGAAGAATGACAATTTGAAGAAAGGCAAGAAGCAACTAGAGATCCTGACGAAGATAGGTTTTTGAGGGCCATTTCCAAGATTGGAAAGAGACCAAAGATTAAAGTTTACATTTTATAGAAATCTTAATCTAGAAGAGTTGATCGATCGGATCAATGATATCAAAGAGTACTTTGAGTGTGAGGAAATATAAGATCTTGAGAGGGTCAGATTCACAAAGGCCAAGCTGAAAGGTCATGCTAAAATTTGGTGGAAAGAATTTCAGTTGGAGATAGAATAGGGAAGGAAAAGATAATAAGGTGGGATCAAATGGTCGACAAATTCAACAGACAGTTCATTCCTATTGACTATGAGCTTGATTTTATGAAGAAAATGCAAGGGTTGAAGCAAGTAGGAAACTCTGTTCTAGAGTATACAAAGGAGTTTTATCGATTCCATATTAGAATAGGTCATTCTGAAGCCAACAAGGAGAAGTTTGCTCATTACATAAATGGGTTGAGGTCGAGTACTCAAGAAGAGTTGATAATTCTAAGAATGTCTACTATTGAAGATGCATATCAATTTTATTTGAAGATAAAAGAAAAATTGAATATGAAGTTTGAAGGAAAGAAAAATGGAAGAGGTCATGATGGAAAGCCTAGTGGACAGTCTTATCGAGGCTGAAATAAAGATCAAAAGAAGAATGATGACTCTAGTAGTTGTCAGAATCAAAGGGGAAATAATTCCTATCATCCTTGTTATCAAAATAATGGAGATCAAAGAGGAAGAGGAAGGGGACAAGGACCTGGAAGAGGAGGTTTCTTTGGAATGTGTTTCCACTATGGAGAAGAAGTAGAGATAATGAGTGTCCCCAACATCAAGGAAGTACAAATAGGAGGCCAAAGGGCAATGCACAAGTTGCACAAATAGATGATAATGTCGAGTCATCACATTATGAAGATGTTGAAAGAGGAAAGGTTCTTGTTACCAGAAGAGCCTTGCAAAATGATGAGAAGGAACGTGAGCAAAGGAAGAATTTGTTTCACACAAGATGTAAGTGTAATGGTAAAGTACGCAATATCATTATAGATGGTGGTAGTACTGATAACCTTGTTTAAGAAGAAATGTTTAATAAATTAAAGTTAGAGAGAAAAAATCATTTGAATCCCTACCAGATTGCTTGGTTACAGAAGGATCACAAGGCTTTGGTCAATGAACAATGTCTGGTAAAGTTCAAAATTGGAAACTATCATGATGAGTTATTGTGTGATATTATGCCTATGGATGTTTTTCATCTCTTTTTAGGGAGACTAAGACAATTTGATCGTCATGCAATATATGATGGGTATGCAAATACAGATTCTTTAACAAAGGTTGGAGTCTGACACAACCTGAAACCATTGAAGGAAGCAAAGGAAAAGGTATGTAGTAATGCAAGAATATGTTTAGTTGATGGAAGGAAGTTTCTAGAAGGCATGAAACATGAGCATATGTGTTTTTCTTTAAATCTAAGAGTTGATACAGAGGAAGTAGAAGATGTACTTGTGGAAGTTGTAGATTTGTTGGATGAGTTTCAAGATATTGCATCTGATAATGTACATGATGTATTACCACCAATAAGAAAGATTGGTCATCAAATAGACTTGATTCCTAGAGCCAGTTTTTCGAATAAGGCAGCCCAAAGAATGACTCCAACAGAGAGTGAAGAGTTGAACAAACAAGTGCAGGAGTTGTTGCAAAACTGGTTGATTTGAGAATTTGAGTCCATGTGTTGTACCAGTAGTACTATCACCAAAGAAAAATGGAGAATGGAGGATGTGTACAAATTCTCAGGCTATCAATAAGATTACTATCAAGTATAGGTTTCCCATGCCAAGGATGGATGACATTATGAATTGTTTGAGTGGAGCTTAGTACTTCACAAAGATAGATCTCAAGAGTGTATATCACCAAATTTGGATTAGAGAATGAGATGAATGGAAAACAACCTTCAAGAAAAAAGAGGGCTTGTATGAGTGGTTAGTCATGCCTTTTGGGCTAACCAATGTGCCAAGAGCATTCATGTGGCTCATCAATGAGGTATTGAAAGAATTTTTGAGTTTGTTATTTTTTACTTGGATGATATTTGGATCTTCAGTAAGACATTGGAATAGCATATAATGCATATTCGTAGGGTCTTTGATAAGTTAAGGGAAGAAAAGTTGTTGATTAACCTAAAGAAGTGCAATTTTGTGAAGGAGTTAGTATATCTAGGATTTGTTGTCTCAATAGATGGTCTTAAAATGGACCTAGAGAAAGTGAAGGTTGTCCTTAAATGGCCTACTCCAAGGAGTGCTACTGAGGTAAGATCTTTTCATGGCTTGGATAGTTTCTACAAAAATTTTATCAATAGTTTCAATAGTATCTGTGGACTCCTAACTGAAACAACGAGAGGGGATAGAAAAGAGTTTAAGTGGACTGCAGGAGCATCAAAGAGTTTTGATTTTTTTTAATGAAAAGTACCTATTTTGGCACTTCCTTATTTTAATAAGGTATTTCAAGTAGACTGTGATACAAGTGGCAATGCCATTGGAGCTGTTTTGAGTCAAGAAGGTAAACCCATTGTTTATTTTAGCAATATGTTGAATGATGCCAAAAGAAAATATTCTATTTATGATCAAGAGTTTAATGCTATAGTTCAAGCATTTAGGAAGTGAAGACATTTTCTTTTTCCTAAATATTTTGTTTTATTTACTGATCATGAATCTTTACAGTATTTGAATAGCCAAGGAAAGTTGAATCAAAGGAATTTAAAATGGGTTGAGTTTTTGCAGAGTTACACTTTTTGTTTTGAAGCATAGGTATGGAAAGTCTAAGAGGGTTATAGAAGCCCTGAGTAGGAGGCATAATTTTTTGATTCAAAGGTGTTGGGTTCCATGAACTCAAGAGTTTGTACCCTAAGGATCCTAACTTTGGTGAGGCCTAGAGAGCTTGCACAAAACTTGTTACTCTAGATAGGATCAGATGGTTGGATTTTCTAATCCAAGGCAATATGTTATTCAAAGGTGGCCAATTGTGCATTCCAAGGAGTTCTATGAGGGAGAACTTAATCAAAGTGAAGCATAGTGGAGGATTGGATGTACACTTTGGTTGAGATAAAACCGTTGCTCTAGTTAGTGACCATTATTATTGGCCATAATTGCAAAATATGCTTAAGAAGCTTGTGCAAAGTTGTAGAATATGTCAGATGGAAAAAGGAACCAAGCATAATATAGGGTTATATCAACCATTACTTGTACCAGAGAGGCCATGGGAGGATATTAGTATGTACTTTGTTGTTGGTTTACCAAGGAATCAAAGAGGACATGATTCCATTTTTTTGGTGGTGGACAGGTTCTCAAAGATGACACATTTTATTGAAGACATATTTAAAGTTCATCTTAGCGCACCATCCATAGACCGATGGGAAGACAAGAGTGGTAAATAAGAGTTTGGGAAACCTATTGAGATGCTTAGTAGGAGACCAATTGAAGGGGTGGATTTGATTTTACCACAGGATGAATTTGTATACAATAATTATGTTAATAAGAGCACTGGTAAATCACCATTTCAGATTGTATATGGAAGTAGTCCTAGAAATGCTTCATAATTAAGGAATTTGGACAAAGGAGAAGAGTAGCATTGAAGCTAAATAATTTGCTCAACACCAGGAGAATTTACATGAAGAGGTGAGAAATAATATTAATAAAATGAATATTCAGTACAAGATTAACGCAGATCAGAAAAGGAGATATAAGGAATTTCAAATTGGAGATTAATTCATGGTTCATTTGAGAAAGGAGGGATTTCCAATGGGAACATATAATAATTTGAAGATGAAGAAGTTTGAACCATGTAAATTCTTGAAAAAGTGTGATTCAAGAAATGCTTATAAAGTACAATTGACCAGTGAACTCAATATTTCCTTTGTGTTTAATATTTTAGATTTGATAGAGTATCGTGAAGGAAGCATCGAAGATGAAATGGCAGAAGCATAGTGGAATATTCCAGCACCTACTTTAGCTACAGAGGAGATAGAAAACATCTTGGATAGTCGTGTTGGCAGAAACACAAGAAATAGGAATTATGAAGAGTACTTGGTCAAATGGAAAGGAAGGCCTATTGAATATTTATCATGGCTATCAAAGGAAGAGTTTGACTGCCTTGGTTTTCCTCTGCACATTTGAGATGTTATAAGGTCACTTCTGAAATTACCTTGAGTGTCTTATGCGCGAGCATCCAGGGTGTAAGAGCAATCAAGCATCACCCAAGAATATTGTCTAGTTTTTTAATAAGGGATAATTTGGGCATGGTTATTATTTTTAGCAAGTTCACTATTTTTAGTAAGTCTTTTGTTTGAGCACAGATTATTCCAATTACTTCCCTGGAGGTTCATTTATGATATATAATCATGTCGATAATCATGGCGAGATCAAGTCTGATTTTGAAGATATTGAATTTCCCAGTTTCGACAGGGAGGTATGAAAAACTTTGAGCTTAATTTTGAAGGCCTTAGAGGCTCTAGAAGGGGTTCAAAACGTGTTTGGGATAACACTTTTCCCCCCTAGGTTGTAGAGTGCTTCAAGAGGTTTTCGAAAAGTGGTTATAATAGAAAATCGGGTCCATGGTTTGAAAGTTATGGCCTTCGAAAGTTGTACCATCAAGACTCAAGTTTCAAAACAAGAAGCAAGAGAGAAAAGACATTTAGGTGGGGAATTGAACCCTAGGTGTGAAAATGGGAATTTTTCACTTTTATAGAAAATTCTAAGGTGGTTATTGGTGCTACATATACAAGGATGAAGGTGGGTTTCATGCTCAGTTCCAGAAGTGTAGATTGTGGCTCTCTCTTGTAGATTATTGTAATGAAAATGCCCATGTGGTTGTAGCATGTTATATTTTCTGAATATTGTAATGTCATTTCATTGAAGATAATAGAAAGCAAGTGTTTCTCTTCTTGCTATTGTTCTGTTATTGTAATTTTCTATTTCATTGCCGTGTTGTGTGTGTTTGGATTATTAAGGGGAGTACCCTTCATCACTATGCTACAAACATTAAGACTGGATCCATTATCAGCCAAGGTTCTTCTAATAGCAATGTCCTTAATAACGACCATAATCATAAGAGGATCACATTGATTTTGAACTTCTAAAGAAGAAAACTCAGCTTTGGAGAACACAGTGGTAGTGTTGTTTTAGCTGTATTCATACATTCCAACAAAGCTACCACATCATTAAGTCCGATAAGATTTTGTAAAATGTCTTGAAGCATAGTATGGTGTGTGGGTAAAAGTTGAATCAAGTCCCGAACATATATATTAGCAGGAGTAGCACAAAGTTGTTCAATAAGATTATACTCCTTACCAACTTGTTGTGAAGGACAAGGGGGGAAGGAAGAAAAGGTTGACATGGGGGAAGAACATTAAAATTTTGCTTGTTGTTTCGAGTATTGTATTTTGTGGGCTATTTCATGAAAATCAAATAGTTCAACTTTCACCACAATCACTAGTTTGTTTTGAGGTTGAATAATATCTTGACAAAGATGGACAATAGTATTAGGCTTCTCACTACCCAAAACTTGGACAACATTAACTTGATTAGGCTTTTCAAAGGTTTCATTTTGGGAAAGGTGATCATTAAGGATATTATCCTTTTTGTCCAAAGTAGCTTTATGAGTTTAAATTTTTTTAGGAGAGGGACAAATATAACTCGTCAATAGTTCATTTCTAGAGGGAAGATCATTGAAATGAATATGAGGTAAAGTGTCATCAAGAGAATTTTAAATCAACTAATCTCCTCTACCACAATATCATCCTCTTTCATCAAGGTTCTTTCATGAGGGAGAGAATAATTAACATCATTATCTAATCGTTCATCCAAAATAAGGAGATTAATGAGAGAAGAAATATCTTCATGCATATGAGTAGAACAAACTTTAAGAGAGGGGAAAACATGACCCACTAAAGCTTCATTCCTAGAAAGGTCGTTGAAATGAATAAAAGGTAAAATATGGTAAAAGGAATTTTTAATAAAGTCAACTTTCATCTAGGTACTCTGATGTGGGGGACACACATTAAGAGAAGAGTCAAGATTCATCTTCAACGCTTCCTCCAAAAGATAGATATCATTGAGAGAAGTGTTAAACATACCTTCTTGCACTAGTATGTCCCCATTAGGGAGAGATTATTTGGGAGAGGTGGATAGTGATATAAGAGAAGACAAAGAAACATCACATGCATCAAAATTATTCTTTCTAATGCTATTAGGAAAGTCATAATGCAAAGACAAGTTGATCAAAAGGTGATGTTTTATCTCAAAATTGACATAATGGATTTGGGACAATGCCCCCCCAAAATTTTGCAACATGAAAATAAATAATGCAATGCATACAAATAAAATCTGGGGATGTTCAGGAACTGCCTCTTTCCCGGACAAGGTCTCCAGTTCACTCACTTTTGTAGAAATACTTCTAGATGCAAATTATGTGGAAGGCGAAGAGAGACTAGAAGATATTGAAGGCGTGATATTCTCCAATTCTACTATTGAGGAATCTCATTAACTTTCACCTCAGGGACGGAGCCCACCTACTTCACCCTTGGCTCCTATTTCTCCCCTGAATCAGAACATTCACTTAGGAATTTAGAAATCCATAAACATGAAATCTTATTTAAATTGAGGGGTAATACGTAAAGAGGGAAAAGGTAGGAAATCATTATCAGAATTGAGAGCAGAAGATGGGGATGAATTCAACCAACAGAAGATCGCAGCTTATCTAGAAGTAGGGAAGGGGAAGTTCCTTCCCAAGTTACAATGAAAATTATTTCATGGAATGTTAGGGGTCTAAATGCCCCTAACAAGCAGTGTGTAGTTAAACACTACATTATCTCTATCAAGGGTGATGTTTTTTGTTTGCAAGAAACTAAAATGAATAATGTACAGATGTCTAAATTTACCAAGGAATTAGGTAACTAGTCCATGGAGGTTGTAGAGGCTATAGGCTCCTCTGGTGGTATTGTGATAATATGGAACACAAGAAATGTATCATGTACAAAGGTGCTAAGGAATAACAATTGGATGGAAGGAGAGATTGGCAATCTGTGCTCCAATCTAAGACTGTCTATCTTAAACATGTATGGGACAATTCTCAGAAAAAAGAAAATGCAAGTTTGGGAGCAGATTAGTAGATGCCTTGAGGGTTGGCCAAACAAAAATGTCATTCATGGAGGCGACTTCAATTCCATAGCTCATTTATCTAAAAAACTGGGGGTTTCTCAGAGGCAATCTCAATTTCAAATCAATTTTAAGGATTGGATGCATAGAGAGAATCTAATGGAAATTGAACTTGAGAATGGGACATTCACTTGGTCGAATCGGAGACTTGGGTTCAACAATATAGCAGAAAAATTAGATAGATTTTTTTGTTAAGGGAGATTTAACTACCTTTCCCTTTGACTTGAAAGTTTCTATTTCTCCCACCTCGGGTTCCGATCATTATCCTATTCTGGTTGATATTTTGGGGGAGGACAAACCCTAGCTCTACCCCTTCAAATTTGAAAATGTGTGGCTAAAAGATAAGGATTTCTCCAAATTGGTTGAAGATTGGTGGAAGGCTTGCTGAGTGAAGGGATAAAAAATGTTCTACTTTGTTTCAAAGCTTAAATGCATTAAACAAAATCTTATAATTTGGAATAGAACTCATTTCAAAAATATTTTCTCTTCCAAAATGGATATTGAGCAAAAGCTCAAGGTTTTGAATGAAATTATCTTCCAACAAGGAATGAATGAGGAATTGTATGAATTGAAAAAAAATCTTCTCAAAGATCAGGAAGACATCTTATCAAAAGAAGAAATCTTTTGGAGACAAAAGTTTAGGGAGACTTGGCTGGAAGTTGGAGACAAAAACACAGAATTCTTTCATAACAACACCAAACAGCGTAGAAGCTCCAACAAAATTCATAAAATTACCAATGATAGTGGGAACACGCTTCAAAACTAGAAGGAGATTCAATCAGAGATTGTTAAATTTTTCTCAAATCTACTGAACAACCCCGATGGCTCACATCTTCATGCTCAAAGTGCTCTACTGGAGGACATTCGTAAGCTTATATCTCAAGAGGATAATCAAATACTTATGGCCAAATTCTTTGAGGAAGAGATTTTTAAGACTCAATCAAATGGATCCTGATAAAGCTCTAGGTCCAGATGGATTTTCCTTGAGTTTCTTCCTACACTGCTAGCCTCTGACGGAGAAATAAGTCACTTTACCCCTTGAAGATTCTTGTTCTTCAGGTAGATTCTTGACTGAAATCAATAATACTTGTATTGCTCTCATCCCTAAGAAAGAGAAAGTTAATAATATAGATGAATTTAGGTCGATATCTCTCTACAATACCATTTATAAATTGCTATCCAAAGCTTTAGCTAACAAACTAAAAAAACTATTGGGAAAGATTATTTGGGAAGAACAAACGAGCTTTGTTCCAAGGAGATCAATCCTAGATGGCATAATCATTGCTCAGGAAGAAACCCACTCCATTCAAAGAAACAAAAAATGAAGTTTGATTATTAAACTAGACATTAAAAAAGCTTATGACAAGGTGGACTGGAGATTCCTCACTAAATGCATGGAAAAAAATGGCTTCTCAAAAGCATGGATAAACTTAATCTTTTATTGCATTTTGACTTCCAGATTCTCCATCCTTATCAATGGCTCTCCTCAAGCATATTTTGAAGGCTCTAATGGGATAAGGCAAGGGGACCCCTTATCTCCATTTTTGTTCATCATTATGGCGGAAGCCTTGGGGCATAGACTCATTAGCCTACGAAACTAGGGAATTCTTAGTGGAGTGGAAATTACCTCATCAGTAAATGTAGACACCCACAAGCAATTTGCAGATGATACAATGTTATTTGGAAAAGGCACCATTGGGGAGGATTTTCAAATTAAAAAACTATTGGCCAATTATGCCTTTTAGCCTCTAGACAAGTTGTGAATAAAGAAAAATCTTTGATATTCTTTTTCCATACCAAAAGAAAAATTCAGCTTCAGATTGTAAAAACTTTGGGATTCAAGGAAGGATCCCTCCCATGCTCATATTTAGGAAATCCCAATTGACAAAGCTATGAGAAAAACAACATGGAAACCTATTGGTGAAAGAATGGACAGAAGGATGGAGTCATGGAAATCCAAATGGCTCTCCTAGGTAGACAAAATTGTAATGATCAAAGCTACTTTGGCAGCTATTCCCATATATCTTAGTCATGTATTGCATTACCAATGGGGAGTTACATGGATATTGTGAAGAAACTTAAGAATTTTTAATGGCAAGGAACAGATACTAAAAGGAAATTTACCCTTATTGCACAGGATAAAATTTGCAAACCAGTCAGTGCAGGAGGGACAAGTATTAAGAATCATCTCTTTCAAAATCAGGCCCTTGGGGCAAAATTATATTGGAAAATTCACAAAGAAAAAAACCTTAAATGTGCCAGATCATTCGAGGTAAATATTTTTCCAATCTAAATGAGGATGAGGTTTTAAGAGTTAGAGAATTCCCTAGAGGATCGAGGATATGGAACTTCATCTCAAAATCCAGGGGTATAATCAAAGAGAAAATCACTTGGAATATCAAAGATGGGAGCAGAGCTCTCCTTTGGGAGGACTCCTGGGGGGTATCCGAGCATCAACAAACTAATGGATTCAGAAAGAATCAACAAAATATGTTCAGATAAGTGGGGGGTATTGGTCAAGGATTACATCTTCCCTTCCCTAGTGAGCCCATTAGAAGGATCATGGCAGTGGAAACAATTTGCAGAACTAGATTTGGATTCTGCGGATATGGAGTAACTCAACTCAATACTAAAGGACAGATTCTTCTTGCTAAAATAGGGGAAGGATGAATTAATTTGGAATGGATCCAAATCAAGTGATTATAATGTGAAGGATGGATATAGAACTGTCTCAGGCAAACATCACTAGCCACATTCTCAGTTGCCAAATCATTTGTGTTGGAATAAGGTGTGCCTACCAAAGGCAGGCTTATTCTCTTGGGCGGCATTACAGGGCACAATTCTTAATGCTAATTGGTGCAAGAAGCTTGGGTATCATGACCCCTCTATATGCTCTATGTGTAACAATAATGAGGAAGATATAAATCATCTGCTTTTATCATGCCCCTTTGCATCACAATGCTGGTAGTGGCTTTGTGCCAAACTAGGTTGGTTAACTATACTACCTTGTGACATCTTATCCCTCTTCACGTCATGGCCTCTTCTATATAAGGAAATTCGTTGTGAAAACCAGTGGACTATATCGCTCTCTATTCTGATTTGAGAGTTATGGAAAGAGAGGAACAAAAGCATCTTCCAAGACAAAAAAAATGGACAAAGATTCTCTCCTCACTAAGATTGAGGTGGCCATAGTTGAATTAATGAGCTCCCGCATTCAAACTCAAAGTGGTCAGCACAAGTGTTACACTAATTAGGATCACAAAATGTTAAAATATTGGTATGGACTTAAGGCTCCTCCAATATTAGGCAGAGGAACTAAAGTTAATGCAAGAGATAGAGCTAACTGTCAATGGTCCAATCCTTCATAGGGTTGGTTCAAGTTAAATTTTGATAGGGCCTCCAAGGGCATCCCAGGACCATTTGGGGCTAGCTGCATAATTCATTCCTACCAGGGTGTGGCAATAGAAAAAATTTCAAACCATTGGAAATTGATACCAATAATATGGAAGAATTTAAAGCTCACCTCTATGGTCTCTCCATTTCTATTGAATTGGGTATGCTCAAATTAGAGATTAAAGGCGACCCCATTATCACTTTAAATGCAGTTAGAACTAGAGCCACTCCAAATTGGAGACTTCATGCAACGTTGCAGGTTATTTTAAATTTGCTAGAAAAGTTTGAATCGACAACGGTTAATCACATTTATCGTGAAGGAAATTCCTTGGCAGATGAGATGGCTAAACATGCAACATCCGAAGTCTCTCTCAGGTACATTTGTACCACCAGTGGAGTTTTCAATGGAGCATGTCCCTTCTGAATTGGCTGCATAGACTTCAACCAATCTTGTCAATTTTTGAAATTCCATTTTGGCAAGATGAACATTCAACCAGGTCTCTTTTATTTCAATAGTAAGTTGTGATGGGATTGCCCCTCCAGATACAACACTTCCACTTCTCCTCTAACATAGAATGTTGCTCACTACTAGTAGTCAAATTTTCCAGGTAACATCCCATCATTTTTGGCGGAGCAGAGTATTCTCCTTTCACATTCCCCTTCTTTATGAGTGCAGCTAAAATATTCTTCATTCTTTTGAGCTATATTTAGTATGAGACATTAATGGAAACCTACTAGATAACTACCATTTTGGGCCTGCAAAAGTTGAGATGACTTCCTTAATGGAATTAAATTTGTTAGAATGTGTTAGAGAAATGAGGCTTAGTCTGTAAGTTGTTTTGTTGAAGAGACTCATCTTTGGGTTGCATGTAGAGTTCGGAGAGGTGGTTTAAGTATCAGGTTTCTATGCTTGGTTAGGCATTGCCTTGTAGCTGCAGGATCGATTAGATTGAGCTGAGGTTTACTCCATTTTAGTTTGATCAGTCATGGATACTCCGATTAAGCTGGGATCAAACCTGGAATAGATGGCATTTGACAGTCCCATTGAGGCTTCTAGGCTTAAAGAAATCTACAAATTTCACCACAGACTAGTGCTACACGTCGTGAGGAAAGTGCTAGGATTTAATTTCCTAAGAACAAATCATCGATTCAGAGTGAATTCTGACATATGAGATGGTTTCCTTGCAAGCATCTTGGTTGCTGGAGTCCACAAAACTATGGAAAAAGAATTGTGCCACTGTCTCTTTGCTGAAGAATACCTTGTTGGCCTTCATGGTGTGATCATAAACATAGATGAAAAAATCACCACCCCTTTACCATGGGATTTAGCTACAACCATGATAGCAGGTGATCCATTCCCAGGTCTAGGGACTAACTGAAGGAGGAACATCTATGGCGGGCCTCCTAGGAGACTTCATTCTTTGGGGCTGGGAATGAGAGGACCATCACATCACAAGATTCATGATAAAAAAGGGCATTTCCTTTCTATCCAAATTTCTAGGTCTTGAGGATGGCAGAGATGCCCCTTTCGGGGATGATCTGGATGAAGATCTTGACTGGGTTTACTAGTATAATTATGATGAGAATTTAGATGGCCTGGGAAGTAAGGACTCCTCTGATAATGAGGAAGAAAATGAGGAAGCAAAGGAAGAGGGGAGAAAGATACGGAGGAGGAGGAAGATGAAGATGCAGTAGAAGATGATGTTGAGGATGAAGCGCCTGATGAAGATGGGGAAGATGAGGAGCATGACTCTGTTAACTTGCAGAATTCAGAGGAGAATTATGGCACAAAGAGGAACGAAGACAACTCCTCTTCATCCTTGGACTAGTCCATAGAGCTAAGTGTATTTTGAGCCTCTTTGTAATTGTTGCACTCAAATATTACTGTTGATATTTGCTTTTGTTTTTAGGAGATGTAAACTGTCCTGAAATAGTGGTTTGGAGCAACTATGAGCTCCATTTTGGATTTTGGTTAGAGAAGGTTGATTTTGGAAGTTTGTTTCAATCATGTATGTACTTTCTATATTATTAATATAATACTCTCAGCTTTGGCCTCTTATGCATCAAAAAAAATCTGGACATTCAAATTAGAATTAAAATGTAAGGAGTCTGGTTTACCAAAATGTAATGAAGGAAATAATATTCACTAGCTTGGATGACCAAACTAGGAACCTTGGGCCTATCTCCTCTTACATTGGAAGGAAGATGATCCACTAGGCCTCAATGAGGCTCAAGTGCTAAATGGATGTAATGGTCTTTCATTGTTATTTATGATGACTATGTAATTAAAATGAGAAAATGCAAGATGGAAATGGAAATGCAAGATCTAGTCTTAAGTAGAGAGAGAAAGAAACTTTCTCCAAACAGAGACAACTAACAAACTAAGAACATAATTTTGATACCAAATCTGGAATTACAAAATAATGACTGACCTGTTATTCAAAATTCAACCCAAAATGGTAGGATCAAGGCAACCTAGAGGGTATGAGGAAACCAAACTCACTTGAGGCCCTAGGAGGCACCTTAGTCCCAACCAATGTTGATGAAAATTTTTCCACCTATAACGCTCTGTTAGATCTTCTTGTAGCTTTTTCCATAGTTGTGTCAGTTGTCACTTAAACATATAAAAGGGTTAAAATATTATGGAAACCCTAATTTGGAATTAACCATGAAATTCAAATGAAAAATGCTTAAAGGAAAGCGTGCTTGTAGGAAGTAAAGGCTAGATCTTAAAAACATGTCTTACACATTGATAATGCAATTTTTTTTGGAATGGAATCACAAGTGTTGATGCAATAGCATGACTTCAAAAAAAACCTTACAGGAATTCATAAAAACATGTTTGTATAATGGTTGTTAAAGTTTTTGCCACAATGGAGGGATGAACTACCTTCAATTCTTGAATTCTCTTTGAATGAATGCTTGATGGAATGGATCTTGAATGCTTGCTTGTAATTGCTTACCCAAAATAAGGGAGATAACTTTGCTTTTATACCTCACCTAGCCATTTTGGGGCTCAAAACTCGAAGGAGGTTATCATGGGTTTGAACATCCCACAAACTAAACAACCATTCTCCAATTCAAATATTGGGCCCCATTTAATTTGTGTGGAATAGGGTGTCTCCCAAGGTACAAGGTGACCTATCTTGTTGTGTGCCTTACAGGGTATCCTATTCCAACCAATCGGGGTTTAAATTTAAATTGAGAGTCAATTGTGATATGGGGATAACCAAAATTCATATACAATCAAGGTTTGAAATTGGAATAAATACAAAAGGCCACCTATGATAAAATAGGTCCTATGCATGCAAGATGTGATAAACGAATGAAATAATTGAAGGGTTAAACCTATAATTAAGGGTCTTCATAGAAATTAAATTAAGAGAACTTTAATTTAAATATTTATTAATTAAATGCATAGCAAAGTCCTATGATGCATAGAAGAATGAACATACACTAAAATGGGTGCTAAACAAGCATAAGTCATACACCTTACCTAGGTTCTTACAATTTATGACAGTACAAGACCATGTGCTAAAACCATGTGTTGCCTAAGCACATGTGCTACCTAACCCTTTAAGCCCACATTTAATATTGGGTACTTTATTAATTTTCTTTCTACAATATTAAATAATTACATAAATTAAATATTCCAATATTACAATACAACATAAAGTGGCCATGAGAATATTCCAAAAGAATCTCTATATGTTGCACATCCATCTAGGTGTTCCTAGGTGTAAAATTATATAATAAATAAAATATTACAATAAAAAATATTGTAATGTAAGTGCACAACACCTATTTTTCCAACAATATCCCGCTTATTGTATACATTGCATAAGGGTCAATGAGTAGCCATGAATATGAACAAGCGAACAATCCCTCTAGCCACATATACTATCATGAATGAACATACTCCTTGTGCTCTATCAAGATACCTACAACAAGAAATGAAGTGACCATCATCTCATACATGAATTCTCTCACCCTCCATTATGTCACTACCATTGGACATACATAAGAGGTCATCCAAATAGAGTCAAAAAATCTGTCACAAACAATTCATAAGCCCCATCTCAATTGATATATCAAACATAAGCACTCAATCCAAAGGTATCAATGTGTATCGATAGCTGGCAGGAACCAATATCCATAGCTGAAATAACATCCACAACAAGTGCTAACATATCCAACTATCCATACCTCCAACATATACAAAATATAACAAATGTATATCATATCATCAACATATACAACCTGTAACCTGCAACCACAAGCTCCAAGTGCAATGACTGCCACATATACACCTGAAGGCTCCCACTACATAAGTAATATCAAATCTGAGAATAATGAATATACCCAAAATATCCACTAACAACACCATACAAAAAGTGTAACGATAACCATGTAGTCTCAAGAAACACCATAGTGATCCACACATGCAACCCACAAAGTTGCACACTTTCACATAGTATGTCACCATCCTCCCAAATCAAATGAACATGAATCTCATGGAAGAAACCCTATAATGAAGAAAGAACTTGTAAACCAATAATCTACAAGTACAACTCTCACAAAAAGTATCTTATACTCTCTCATGGTCTCCACAACTAACAAAGGAAAGAGATAAGGAACCTCCATGCCATCTCCCACATGACAACACATGAATACAAACTAGTGATTATGTAGCTCCAACCAATCTAAAATCTAATGTAATGTGAATCTGAACATCCAAGAAGATAATTAAGGCCAAAAGAGAGAAACACTACGAATCAAAACTATAGCATATCCTTCTACATACACCTCTAAATAAAATTGTCAAGTATGATCTCCATAGAACCCCAAACAAGAAGCCATAACAACACCTGAAAGGATGGATGGACAACAGTTAAAGGAAAGAAATTTATGTCTTCCAAGCCTTCTTTTGATATGAATTTATGTTCACATGAAGGGCCAAAATGTAAATCTTGACTGTCCTTCTTTTCTGGTCTTTGCTCCATTTGGTGGGAACAATGGTTGGTTCCCTTTGGCTTGTTTGGTGGTACACCACAGTAGTTTCTTTGTTCTCTCATTGCCTAATCTTTCATTGCTTTTGTACAAGGTTTCAGGTCCTTTCAAAACTTGTTTTTACTTATCAAAACACCTAAACCCGTTCAGTCTCTTAGACCAAATTAACATATTAATCATGCAATTAACATGGATGTAAGCATCTCATAACCAAGAAGATCAAACCAATTCCTTTTCTAATGAAGGATACTGTTGGTTGTATTTCCTGTTTTTGTTGGTTCTCCTTGTTCCTCGTCTTGCCCTCTGTAAAATTTTAGGTTTTCATGTCAAAAACTTGCCAAAATTGCAAAAACCCTGAAAAACCCTAGTTGTCCAAGTGTTAAACGATAAAATTTGAAACCCTAGGTCATGTCTTATGTTT
>MU215618.1:70358-97374 GCA_018584345.1 Thuja plicata
ATTGATCGGTCTAGGTTCATCTTCAATCATAGGTGCATATTCATAATATCTCTCTTGAATCATGAACTTCTCATCAATCTTCACATGTGCACTCTCAATGATTTTATTCAACCTTAAATTGAAACATATGTAATCTTTGCTCTTAGTAGAGTAACCAAGAAAAATACCTTCATCGCTTCTAGCATCAAATTTTTCAACACCATCACTTCTCTTGATGTAGCACTTGCTTCCAAAGATTCTGAAGTATTTTACTGTAGGTACATTACCAAACCAAAATTCATAAGGTGTTTTGTCTGCACTTGGTCTTAGTTAAATTCTCTTGATAGTATAAACTGTTGTATTGCTTGCATCTCTCCAATAGGTGTGCGCAACTTTCCCTTCAATCATGATAGTGCGCGTTGTATCAAGTATTATCATGTTCCTCCTTTTTGCAATTCTATTTTGTTGAGGGGTTCTGGGTGCACTTAGTTGTCTTGTGATCCCATGTTCTTCGCACTACTCAAGAAACTTATCAGAGGTGAATTCTCCTCTATCAGATCTCAGACATTTTATCTTTAGTCCAGATTCATTTTCAACTTTATCTTTGAATATTTTGAACTTCTCAAAAGATTCAGATTTGTCTTTCAAGAATGCAACCCACATCATCCTGGAGAAATCATCAAAAAATAAAATAAAATACCTTTCACCATACTATGATCTCATTTGAGTAGGTCCACATAAGTCTGTATGTATTAGAACTAATTTGTTCTCTGCAAAGATCTATTTGCATCTGAATGAGGTCCTCACATGCCTTCCCATCACACATTCCCTACACATAGCATCAACTGGTCTTGCAATACTCGGAACGTCTCTTACTCCCTTTACATTACTTATCTTCACTATGTTGTCAAAATTGATATGACAAAGTCTTTTGTGCCAAAGCCAACTGTCATCCACTTTTGCAACAAAACAACTTACTTCGGAGTTAAGTTGAAAAACATTACCTTTGGTCTTTGAGCCTGATGCAATCATGTCTCCTTTGTTGTTGATAATGCATCTGTTGTTTTTGAATTCCAACTGATATCCTTTATCTAGCAATTGTCCAACACTTAGTAAGTTATGATGCAAACCATCAACATACAGAACACCATCTGTCTTGTTCTTTCCATCCAAGGTGATAGATCCTCTGCCTATGATAGGTTTGGGAGTGTTATCCCCAAATCTAACCATGCCACCTTTGTACTTATCTAGATGTACAAATCTATCTTTGTCACCTGTCATGTGATGTGAACACCTGCTGTCTATGATCCAGTCTGTTCTGATGTCAGCTTGTGAAACTAAAGCCAATTCTTGTGCTTTCTTTTCATCTTCAATTTCTATTTTGTCAATCATTTTTTCATAATCTTTAATTGCCACAAATCCAATTTCATCTTCTCTTGAATCATCATCAGTTACACCATCTTCAACATGATAGCATTCCTTAGTATATTTGGGTTCGTAATCTGATCTGTACTTCTTGACTCTTGTAGGACACTTGGATGCAAAGTGACCAACATTGTTGCATGAAAAACATTTGAATGGTAGTTGTCCTTCATATTTTCCTTTGCCTTTCCTTTCTTTCTTAGCAATCATAGCAATGATTTCTTCTATTTCTGTATCAACTTCTTCTTTCTCATTATTGCTAGAGATGTTCAAGGATTTCTTGCCATGGACTGAGGCTTTGAAAGTTGTTTCCATTTTAGGTTTTGTCTTCAATCTTGATATCTCAAATGCTGATATTTTGCTAATCAAGGTTTCTCTTTTGAAGTTCTTTGAGAATTTCATGGTTTCATCTAAGATATTTATCTTTCTTTCATAATCTGATGTCAATGTGGTCATTAATTTGTCTATTATATCATCCTCTAAAATTTATCCACCATTGTTCCTGATTCCTGAGAATGCTTCATTAATCCTCTGATTGTAAGTTCGAATGTTTTCTTCAAGTAGCATCTCTAAATTGTTGTGTCTTTTCTTCCATGTCTTTCTGCGCGCATTCTTGGCTTGGATGTCTCCTTCAAACATGTCTTCTAGGTTTTTCCAAATTGAATATGCTTTGTCTGCCTTCTTGATCTCAGAAAATTCATTTTTAGATAGGGCACTTATTAGGGCTTCTTTGGCAATTGCATTTTGGGTGAATACTTCCTTTTGTTTATTAGTAGAATCTTCTTCTGCAAGGTCCTTCAAGGTAGGAACATCAATTGCGTAAATAGAAATCTCATAGATCTCAAAACCAACGCACTGAAGATGTGTTATCATTTTTTTCTTCCAGTCTAGATAATTCTCTCCATCAAACTTAGGACTCTCTTTCCTGAAGTACACCATTTGATCTACCTTAAGCTGTTAGGCTTTCTCTCCAAGGCACTTAGCTTTGATACCAATTGTTGGAATAGTCCCAAGGGATAACTGAGAGAGGGGGGGTGAATAAGTTATCGGCTAGTTTAATTATTTTCTCCAATTAATTACAGAATAACATTAAGCATATACACATTGAGATAACACAAGATTAAACACCACAATTTTGGTTACGGGGAAACCAAAATAGGTAAAAACCCCGATGGGAATTAGCACCCACAAAGAACTGTACTTGAGTATAATAATCCGTGTTAGAAGATCTTACAACCCTGTTAGGAGTTGATCTTTACAATACAATAAGTACAGAGACCTGGTTAAGGGTCGGACCCTGTTAGGAGTCTTTTACAAATAACCCTATTAAGGGTGAGGACTCACTATCCAAAATCTCACTGCTAAAATGATGAAGGTTGCAACCTTCAGTAAAATAGATATACACTATATCTGATAATGAACTATTTGAGTAGACCTGCTGTCTTGATCAGTTCCAATGAATTGTATACACTCTCTGCTTCTTCACATAGATCTTTAATTGATGAATGAAATGGCTTTACTATCCCAAAACAATCAACATTTTGTTCTGTCCTTTCCTTTCTCTTTTCTTCTCATTCACACTTGGTGATCTTCAAATGAACTACTATAAGTATCTTCTCCAAAAGATATGATCTTTGTCGGCTTTTAGGAATCCCTTCAATGCTTCTCTTGTCGGCCAGACCAAGCACGCAACATAATTAGATCCGCGCAACTCAAACTGAATAGACACATCGCTTCACATAGTCGGCTCCACCAAAATTACCCAAACATCATGCTTCAGATGAAACACGATTAGCGCCTTTGGTTACCTGTCTTTGACTCATAACTAAACATGAATCTAAACACACATATCCCATAGATAGACGTAACTAAAGAATCAATAAAATTACTATCGGCTTTCTCAAAACAATCTTCTGAAACTATGTCTGGTAAACAGAGTAACATAACTCAACTTTTACTAAACATCTAAATCTGCGTGTATGTACATGGTATAGTAACTATGTCTGAATCATAAAAACAATCGCGCAAGGCTTCTACATATTCATACTGAAAAGTGAATAGAGTTCACTGCTGTATACTATATGTTGTCATCAATGACAAACATACAGTCAACTATTTGCATAAAGGCAAATCTCCAACACATGCCTCAAACACTAAATCACCATCTGATCTAATTTACTAAACATGTCTACAACCAAGTACCGTAGTCAAAGAACCAAATAAACATCTTGAGGAGATAAGATACAACCTCCTAATATCAAATTAAATCACAAACAATCACCACAAACATGATTATGTGGTATCATGCAAAACATGTACATGCATACCCATGACACCATAATCATCACCAATGTTGTACCTGAACTCAACTATCACCCACATGAGACTCCAAGTCTCAAAACATGTCCATACATGTCCTCAAATTGAAGACAACCTATGTACCTATCACCATCAAAGCCCTAACTTTGAAAACATTTGTAAACCTCTACTAGGAAGCACCAAATCTAATAATCAACTATATCACCATAAATATCTAATAAAAATATTTACTCCCTTAATATTTTACCTCTCAAATTATCTGGATACGCTCTCACTCATACCCCAAATCTCAAGCACCAACAAGTGAATAAACAAGTACACAACTATCCATACCCTTCAAACTAATAAAATAGCAACACCAACAAAACATACACTGATAATGCTCTCTAAAGCTTGTTTGAAATTAAAAAATCCAACTCTGTATGCAAAAGTTATGTCCAAAATTGTGAACAAAGAGAACGCCTAGATTCTAGGTCTCAAAAACATGTCAAAATGCTAAAATCATGGAACCAAACTTGTATCATCATCTAGTGCTCAAAATAAGCTTTCCAACGAGTATAAGAAATCCAAAATCTAACATCATGACAAAAATTTATGCTTCCTTGTTGATTATGAAATAGTAGGGCGATGTGCCTCCCACCCATGGTATGGAATTTATGCTATTGGGCACTATCTTGTACAACCATCCATCCAAATGCCCTTTTTTCTACCTATAAAATTGTAGGGGGGGGCAAAATTGTATCATCATCTAGTGCTCAAAATATAACAAAAAGTTATGCTTCCTTGAACAAAAACAACCTCTTAGGCTATATTAGCAATATCTGGTGGACTCAAAAAAATTTGTCTATCTCAATAAATTTCCACTTTTAAAGTTTTTTAAAATAATATTTGACAAGTGCCCACAAAGTGGACCGATCACAAATATTTAAAAAAGGTTTGATTTTATTAATCGCAATCAAAAGCTAAATACAATTTAAAAATTATAAATTTAAAAATATACGACATTTAATAAAATTTGTTACACATTTAAATTTTAAAAGAACATTAAAAATTGCTATGGTAGTGACTAAATAGCAACTAAAACATATCTTTTATAGAAGGATTGATAAAAAAACTAAGTGTCCCCTTTGTAAGAGGATACTTTTTAGTTTGTTGTTTAGACGTTTCCATATCTTTGTAGGGGACCGGAGTTCCGATGACCCCTATGAGGCTGAACTATCCACGATTGTAGCCAAGTGTTCTCGGCAGTATCTACATTACCGCAACTGCCAAGGGGGTAGCACGGTGCTAGACAAATGGTGCACATCCCACCCCNCCCCCCCCCCCCCCCCAAACCCAACCTTTTACTTTTAATTTTTTTTTCCAAACATTTAAAAAAGTACCACACTACAAAATGCAATTGTTTAGGTTTTTTTTTTAATTTTTATAGGCTCATTAATACCTGTGGTAAAATATTTTAACTTGAAATTTTATCGTCTGTAGATTAAATTTGACAGTTTTATGGCCATCATCATAAAAAAAATTGTAAATTTTTCAACTGAGGCCAAAATAGGTCAAATTTTATATCAAAATTCATTAAAAGGCCAACTTAGATCTAATGGTGAGGTTCATTTTGACCTAGAACATTTGTGCAAACTTCTACAAAAAGACTCATTTAAATGCATATCCAAAAATCTCATTTGACCAAAATAATTTCAAGCCCCAAATATGCAAACAACCCATTATAACAATAAAACCAAAACCTAATAAACCAATAATAGTGATTATTGGAGAGGGGACAACTAGATAACTTTGGGAGAGATTGATAGTAAATTGCAACCTATTCAACACCTACTACAAACCTGGTTTGTTAAAGAGGATAGTCATGATTCCTTCATTTGGGTCTCAAAACCGAATGGTGCTTTCTCTATCGTCTCTGCCTGTGATCTTATGCACACTGGTGTGGAAAGACCTCTTTGTTCAAAGGTTTGGTACAAATTTTTCACACCTAAAATCTATTTCTTTTTTTGGCTTCTTTCTCAGAATAAACCCTTGACTATAGATAATCTTTGTAAAAGAGGCTTCTATTTTCCTAATAGATGTTATCTCTGCATGGAAGAGGCTGAATCATGTGATCATTTAATGTTGCATTGCTCTTACTCCTATAAGGTTTGGGAGCTTATCTTTAGAAAATGGAATCTGTGTTGGTTCTTTACTTTCTTATGGCATGATTTTATCACTCAATGGAGATACCCTTATCTGAACAGTATGGCTAAAGAATTCTGGAATCTGCTCCTCCCTCACTTTAGCTGGCAGATATGTAAGGAGAGAAACAACAGACTATTTCGAGAAAAATATACTAAGGCCGAAGTGGTTGCTAATCAGATTTGCAGAGGATTGGAGAACTTCAATGTTTTCATCCATAACAATCCTACCATTATTACTTCCCAAGAGGATCTTGAGAAAATCAGAAACTGGCAACTTGATTTTTCTTCTACCAAAGGCCATAACCCTAGCGATGGTGCCATGTGGTCTTCTCCTCCCCAAGATTGGTAGAAAGCCAGCTTTGAAGGGGCTACTAAAGAAAACCCAGGATTGGCGGGAGGGGAGGTACTATCAGAGATTGGACTGGTAATTGTCTTGGGGCGGTGGCATTTCCCATGGGATTGCAAACTAATCATAGGGTTGAAGCCATGGTGGCTCTCAACACTATCATGTTGGCAGGAGAATTGGGTTGTAAGAATTTATGGCTGGAAGGTGACTCTCTGAATATCATAAATAGCATCAAAGGCTTAAATAAACCATCATAGACTATAGACCATATCATTGAGTTACCTAACCTTGGGGTTAAAGGTGACATCAGCCACAAGTGGTTTGGGATGGCGAATATTAATGATGACATTAAAAGGCTTATTGATTATAAAAAGATTAATCATAAAGGAGTCATTCATAATAATAATGATCTTAAGTGAAATAAGACAAATTAAAAGTACAAGAGGTGTGAACTGGTAGGCGGAGCGAATTCTCATTATTACTTGTCTTATCACACACATTTTGTGGGTGCTTAAGACGGATTGGGATTCAAATTTGTTTTGTACCAAACTCTGTTTGTTGAATTTGAGAAACTCTGTTTATTATCTAGTTGTGTCTTGCAGCGACATTCTGGAGATAATTTGTAAAATGAAAGAGATGGGAGGGGATCTTTAAAAAGATGAACCCTCTGAATGTAAATGGATTCAAAAGATAAAAGTGTGGAAGAAGCTCAAGAAAGGTGAGGTTGAGCAGTATCTTCAGAGACTCCATGGCAACAAGAAGGACATTACTAAGGCGTTTTCTGTGCGTTGGGACAATGAGGTTGTTAACATTGGGGCTAAGTCCTTTACTCTGACCCTGGAAATGATTGCTAAGATAACGGGCCTTCCGTTGGATGGTATGAACTATTTTAAGGATAGGAGAGTTGGTAAAAAGGCCTTGAAGGATTTTCCTAGAACTGATGAAGAAAGAGCCATGTTAATTAAGGGTAAAGAGGATTTTGTCAATATCAATAATATTAAGCTTATCTGGGGCCATGTTCTTAGGGTTATCATGGAGTACTTTACTCTTGACAGAAGATTTATGAGGGTGTATAATTTTAATTTTGTCCCCGTCAATCACTTTCGTCATAAAACCAGGGTTTCATTTCCCTATTACTCACTGAGCTCTCTGAATTAGAGCATCATGGACAATAGGATAACATCTAATTCGCCTGTCCTTCATGAAGGCCTCATTCTGCTAATTGTTGAGTATGCTAGAGACAAAATTCTGGATTTTGTACCAAAACAAGTTGATAACAGTAGGCAGAAAAGAAAAATTGCATAGATCACAACACGTCCCTCCTCTAATAAGAAAACAAAAAAAGGCTATTCTTGGCTAGAAGGAGGCTCCCCTGTCTATTTTTTATGAGGTTATGGGGATGGAGTCTGAAGATGATAATGATGATGAACCCTCTAAGGAGGATAACTCAGACAAGGACAACCACGATAGTAAAAAGAATCTGGGTAAAAATGAACTTCCTAAGCATGAGAATGATACAGAGCTTCAAAAGTATACCCAGGTTAACAACCCTACTTCCCTAGATGGTTTTGGTGATAATAGCTCTGTGGCTAACACAGAGAATCTCAAGGATGAGATTACAGATGAGAAAAATGATCTCCCCAGGGAGGAGGATATGATGGCTCAGTAGGAGACCTCTGATGAGGTTGAGAATGTGAAGCAGGTTCCGGATGCCTAGCAGGAGTTTGTTGATAATGATGCCAGGGATCTCTCTGATGACGAGAATATGGAAAGGGAGTATGCTGATGGGGGCGAAGAAGATAATAAGGAAATAGAAGACATGGTTAAGGAGACCAATTCTGCAAATTTTGAGGACGTTGCTAACCTGGATTCTTTCCATATGGAGAATCTTACAAGGATGGATGATCCTACTAGGAATTGTGCGGTCAAAGACTACCTAAATAAAATCTCTGATGGCCAAAAAAAGGGGTTGGAAGTTGAGAAGGATAAGAGGGATAACAATCAAAAGAAAAGGGAGGCTACTTCTTTAGAAGAGGAAGATTTCAACATTAAAAAAGTTACTAATATGAGTGTCCTTAATGTAGCAAGGAGCAGATTTGTTCTAGCCTTTAATCTAGATAAATGGACCTTCCACAAAATTCAAGAATTGTGCATCAAGTACAGAGCCTTGGACGCGAGAAATGAGCTATTGGAGGAGACTGTGGATAAAATGTGAAATGACGTGGTAATGTACAATAACACTGGTAAAAGTTTTATGATTGAGAATTTTGAAAATTCTAGCAAGGTGGATGAGAAAAATTTTTGCATCATTGTTGAGAAGCTTTCCCCCATCCTTAGCAGAGTCAGTAATCATGAGAACATGCTTACGGAAATCCTGTCCATCAACAATGAGGTTATGGAAGCTACTGTCAATAATCTTAATGCGCTTTATGCTTTGCTAGAGGGAAATTATCAGGAAAAAAATGTCGTCCTGATTGATGATGATTTTGTGAAGTCGGATGATCAGGCTTCAGGCCCCAACTCTAGAACCAGAGAGAGCATCAAGAAGAAAATGGTTACTCAGCCTAAGGAGTTGATGAGTCTTGAGGACTCAATCCAAAAACTTCAGGCTTTGCAGGTGGATTCTAAGGAATTCATGAAGATGATGGAGTGACCTGTGCTACTAGGGTTTTTTTGGGTCTATCTGTTGGATGGTGTGATGGAAGGTTTTCCCTTATTTTGGTGGTTGGTGCTTTTTTGTAATTTCTTTGTATTAACCCTTTGTTGGTTTTGCCTTTCATAGTTGGCAGTCGTTGCTTTTTTTGTTGATGTTTCTTGCTCTATCTTTTCTAGCTTGTAAAGGGTTTTAGGGTCCCTTCAAAACCTACTTTTACCTCAATCAAAAACAATAAAACCAAAAATTTTAGATATATAATAAACCTACAAAATCTACATAACTTCTCATATCTTTTATTCTTTCATGCATTCCATAGATTTAACTCCTAGAGTTATAATATAAAAAAATAGCTCTAACACCTATATCTAATGGTGACATCCATTTTGACCTAGGACTTTTGTGCAAACTTCTCAAAAAGGACTCATTCAAATGCATATCCAAAAATCTCATTTGACCAAAATAAATTCAAGCCCCAAATATGCAAACAACCCATTCTAACAATAAAACCAAAACTTTTGGATATATAATAAACCTACAAAATCTACATAACTTCTCATATCTTTCATGCATTCCATAGATTTAACTCCTAGAGTTATAATACGAAAACCATAGCTCTACTACCTCTTGTAAGGAAACTTGCAACCAAACATATGATAATTTCCACACAATCCACATGATAAATATGTCAATTAAACACTTTGAATCCACATACTCAAAGAATAGACAACTTATCTACAAAAATATGACACAAGATATAACTTGGGAAACCCTCGTGAGGGAAAAACTCAACCTCCAAAATCATCCATCACACATATCATTCAACAATGCAACACTAAAATACATCCATGAAAACCTTTGAAACCACAACCGTTAACAAGCACTCCATGTGAACAAGTCTGTAACCACATATTGCATGCCATGCTTCTAACCTTCACAAATGCTAAGTTGGCTTCTTCTCCAACTACCCTTGTGGTTTCTTTTATAGAAGCAAGCTCCTATAAAACCACCAAGTGGTATTACATAGACTATGTGCTACCTAACCCCTTGACCCTACATTTAATATAGGGTACTTTATTAATTTTCTTACCTAACTTTAAATAATCACATCAATTATAATATTATAATGTTACAATACAACGTCAAGTGGTCCCGAGAATATTCTAAAAGAATTTGTAAAATTTGCACATCCATTTGGGTGCTTCTAGGTGTAACATTACATAATAAATAAAATATTACAATTATAAACAATATTATGCAAGGTGTACAACACTTATTTTCACAACAAACAAGAGATTCAACAACCAAATAAGATAAAACCATGTCACAAGGTAGAAGTAAATAAAGATCAAAGGGGCATCCTTCAATAATAACTAACTCAAAGAAGTTAACAAAAGGTGCAATGCTAGATCTATAATAAAATGAGAAAAACAACTTGCAAAACAATAAGAATAATTGATTTTAAAACAACATATGTTTATAAAACTAAATATTCTACTCTATATTTCCTTCAAAGAGCATATTGTGTAATCCCTTTGATGTACTTAACAATACAAAATATGAAGATATCAAAGACATGGCTATGCAAGAAATGATCCCATGAAGCCATTTTAAGCTTTAGTTGGAAGTCTTCAATGCAAAATACATAAAAGTTTAAGAAACAAGGGATGGGGAAAAATAATTAAAAAACACACCTACTATTGAAAAGAACACACAATGGGGAGGGAAAATATTTAGTGGAAGTAAATCAAAAAAGATATCCCATGATAACAAGGAAAAAAATTCTCCCATATTAAAAACTACAATAAATCTAGACTCACAAATCATCAATCAGTGAAGAAAGAACACATCAAGGAAGAAATTGTTCAACAATTAGAGTAATATTAGAATTAAGGTAAATGTCACCTTAATCCTAACATTCTCCCATGACATTTTACATTACAAATACATTCTTAGGAAATATAAATGAAACTAAATACAACCACTAAGGGCCATGACCTTCCTACACAAAGAGAGAATTTATCCATAGTCATCAATTTCATGAGAAAAATTACATTATTTTCTTTAGTGTAAAACATAATCTTATCATTTTCTACGATTTTTCATACAAAGTAGATGTTATCTTTGAATATAAGAGACATTGGACATACTAACCAAATCTAAATGTTAAAAAGAAATATTGTCATATAGAAAAAAAATCTCATTTTAGAGATTGTAGGTTTTTTATATCACAAGGAATATGGAATAAAAAACAATCTCATTATTGTAGATACACTAAAATGATGATATACTAAAACCCCAAAGGTAATTCCTCCTTTACTACATGGATACATTTTTCGTTTCATTTTCATGAAAAAAACTACTAATGCATTGTAGAAAATATTTGAATGCCCAAAAAGGAAATCAAACAATCATAAGCACAAAAAAAATTCAAAAATTAAATTTCTTCCTTTGCATATAACATCCTATTCTCACACAATAATTTAATATCATCATCTCACTGTATGAAATAACTATGTTGTAAAGCACTCAACTAAAGAATAGTCAAGGATCTCATAGATCTCAGAGTAAAAGTTAAATTGTTCTAAATTACATTGATTGGTTGTATGAAAAATAAAGAAAAAGAAATATATAATTCATATTTTTAAAGACATGTGCATAATCTTCATTTCTAAAAAAAATTTAAGTGAGGCAATATTTCTTAACAACCATCACTTAAATAATTAGCCAAATAATGTTCATTATGAAGCCAACAAATTGGCCTTAAAAAAATGAAATTGAATTTGAGAGAATGTGGCTCTCACACTCATCCTTATGCATGTAGATTGATGAATGAAGGCGTACTACATCAATCAACATGGGCAACTCGAATATAAAAAAAAAAAAAAGCTATTAAGAAATTAAAATTCATGAGCCAAACACTATAGGAATGGAATAAAAAATGTATTTGAAAACTCCAAAGACAGACATTAAAATACAACTGAAATTCTACAATTAAATGGCAAGGGAAGAGTAAGATGTAGTAATTTATTTCTCCAATCTTCAAAAAAGAGGAATCTATTATTATGGGTATAGAGAAAAGGTAGATTGGGTTTCTCAAGGAAGACTCCAAAACTACTTATTTGGATAAACCAATCATAAAAAAAAGTAAATGCATTATCTCTCAAATAGAAATAGTTAGAAAATATAATACTCAATAAAATTATTTGATAGGAGGATAAAAAAAGTTAAAGATGTGAGTAGGTCACAGTTAAAGTTAAAGAATTACTAAGTCAACATCAAAATACAAAATCTAGTTAAATAATGACCTATTAGTATAAAAAGTAAACATGACTCTATGACATTGTCAAATTTCTTATTACTCTAGTCACCAACACAAACTTTTTTTAATATTAAGTGTTACTCATTAAAAATAGAAAAACTATTGCATCCTATAATACAATATAATTTTATCTTTCCTAATTCACTACTAATAATGATATTAAGACAAACATCCCATACTACTTGTCATTATTGACAAGGACATCTAATGCACATTACTTACTGTAGGAATGCAAATGAAATACACATCAAGGAAGATACAATGCTAGTAGAATACACATTATTTTTTCTATGTACACTAATAGCTATTTTAAACTCTTGATATTAGTGAATCTTAACATCTAATTCTCACGTGCTTTTAGTGAGAACCTATCTAAACCCATAAAAATGGGTAGCCATTAGCATCTATCACCTACATGTTATTGGTGAAATCTAGCTATACCCTATGATATATTCAATTGCTCATATCCATAGAACATGTTGTCATTTCTAATAAGTATTATTCAGCTTGACTAATTATAAGTGGATCATATGATTTCCATTTCAATGTAGACCTAAAGAGTTATTGTCCTCTATGTATGCCCTAATAGTGTCTTTCTCATCTCTAGTTTTGATGCTTAGAAGGAAACTTGTGTATCAACCTCAATTCTTATCTTTTGTGGTGTTCAAAATGTATATAGCAATTGATCTCAATACATATGCAATCTTACATGATTCACACCCTAGATTGATTGATTTATCACATTGCCCCCAAGTTGATTCATTAACCTATGGAGAATCCTCTAAGTTTTGGGAGTTTGGTTTGTTAAAACAAGTAATACATTTGCCTCACATAAATTATCTAACAACTAAACACATGCATAAAAAATTACAAGTATTCAACTGAACTATCACAATGAACATCTATTTTTTATTCTCACACCCAAATCTCCATGTTACAAAGAGCACATACCAAGCAATTGTATGGCATAAGTTATTGTGATAATGTGTTGTTAATAGTAAATTTCCGGTTTGCAAAATTCTTTAATTTACCATGTTTCACTTACAAGTTATTGTATTGCTTGATTTCCCAAGCCTCCTTAAATCAAGTGAAACCAAAAATCACTTACTATTATTCCTTGATCATGGTTATCAATTCAAACATAGAGCATAATTAATCAAGTCAAGTAACTCGTTCACCATGATTCAAAGCTAGAGTGATAAAAGTTAAGAATAATTAAATGTTGTTAGCTACCACCAAGCAAACATTGACCTTAACAACTTATCATATATCCTTCTAATTCATTTAACGAATCCTTGATCATATATTCCGGTACCTCAAACTCCACAATGATTTATAATCCCATTATTTATATCGTCTTAGTTTTCTAGCATAAATGTAGGTAGGTTGTGTTTAACCAATTCTCCCCTATGGAAAACATAACCATCATACATTAAGCAATTTTTGGGTTTCTAGTGAAGATACATTTGTATACATACTTTGTTTTATTTTCAGTTGTAACAAAAAAAAAAGTGTCAATCATTAGATTTATAACTAACTTATATAGTTTCAGTTTGTATTTATAAATGTTTGATAGAATTGGTAAAATAAAAGTAACTTTGTCATTTTTAACTAAANAAGCAATTTTTGGGTTTCTAGTGAAGATACATTTGTATACATACTTTGTTTTATTTTCAGTTGTAACAAAAAAAAAAAGTGTCAATCATTAGATTTATAACTAACTTATATAGTTTCAGTTTGTATTTATAAATGTTTGATAGAATTGGTAAAATAAAAGTAACTTTGTCATTTTTAACTAAAATAAATGTTTTCCATGTCCTCTTTTTGAAATAACACAATGAAGAGGACCTCTAGCCTATCCCCATTTCCCATAAGCTAAAAGGCAAGGCAAAGAAAACATATTTAAAATTAGGCTTGTACTTTTTAAGGGACAACTTAAATACTATTACTATTAAAATAAAAGTATTTTAAATGCTTAAAATGAAAAGTATTTATTAAAACTCAAGGAAATTGGTTACAAAGGCCTTGACTGGAGCACTATATAAAGAAGGCACTTGACTTTATTTGGATCGTCAAGTTACCTATGATCACTAAACAAATAACACTTATTGTTATCTATGTTTTTTTAGAATACATATGGATCATCATTTGGATCATACAATACATTAGGTCAGCAAACAAATAAAACTTACAATTACCTATGGTTTTAAAATACATCATTTGGATAATATAATACATCAAGTCAACAAACAAATAACACTTCCAATTACCTATGATTTTAGAATAGGTTGATTGAATATTCAAGAGGCCTACTAAATTCAGTTGGAATTGGAATGCTTTTGATTGAACTAAGAAACCCACAACATCATGAAGTTTGGCAAAAACAAATTGATCAATGCACCTTGCATATAAGTCTACAATGATTGGTAATGATATCTACATAATATATAATACTTTAAGAAATAATGTACACCTAAAGACATTTAATAACAACGACCAAATACCTCCTTCAAACTAAGAAATACACATACAATTAGTCACATCAATACATAATGTGGAGAACAAAATTCTATTCCAATCATAATTACAATGAATATACAATTAGGTCATCAGTACAAACAAGTAAAAATGGGTCCCTTTAATAGATGTAGCAATTTCTATCAAGTTGAATGTCTTTTAGTGTTTAACCTGTGCCACTAAAATTTAACTCTAAATTGTATTTAAGTTTTTGCACCTTAGTCTCGATAACACTCAATGTCCAATACAATATTTAGATTTCAAAAGGCTCTTGAAAAGTATATTTTCTCAACCCTTGTTTATATTAATTGGAGAAACAAATAAAGTTTTCATTACAATCTAGAGGAGTAGAAAATGTATGAAGTGCCTATTGTTGTGAGAGGAACATATATCCTAGATATCAATTTGCGTATGACAACATTTTATCCAAACTATAAGTTGCATGACAAAAATAAAATAAATTCAATTATAATTATATCAACAAGAATAAAGATAAAGTATAAGTAAAGAAAAATATTAAATAACATTTAATATTGTTTTTGGTATTAGTCAGTCGACGAAACAAGGGTGTTATCCCTTACAAAACCATAGTTCAAGGGCGTTAAAACTAACAACATATTCACAATAGAAAAACATCTAAAGCAACAACCTAAAGAAAAAATTGAAGGTAGGCCCCAATTAATAGCATATAGTCAACCTTATACACAGTAATGTCTAACAACAAATTGTAAATAAACAGAGTCTTCACTATAAAACCTAAGAAAGTATAATCTCCTAAAAATCTAAAAAATAGAGCAAAGTTCATGCTGGAACCCAAGTCTAAATTAACATATAACATTGAAAATTTTTTACAGACAAGCCCAATAGGGAAAAAGGCACCAGGAAACAAAAACAACCAGGAATTAGCCATATGTCACAACCTGACTGGCACAATGCATGACTCCAATCATCTATGAAGAAGTTGAAAATTTCCTTATAATTTCCTTCGCCTCCTTCTTCATTAAGCACCTTACGTTGCATCACACATAAGGAAGTTGCAGAGCTATGCATAACCCGAAGGTTGAACTTGGAAATACATCCCATTTTCTTTCCATCCCCAAAATTTTATTTCTTAGCTCGGCAACTTCAGTCTTTAGTTTGGCCAAGTTAGGTCTATTTTGACAATCGGTGCAAATAGATTTACCAAAAGTAAAGTGAGCATTCTCCTTAGGCATCATATTTGCAATGAGATCAAGTAGGTCTACTTTCGTCTTATCCATGATGTGAGTGAAGCTATGAGTTGTTAACTTCTTAGAGCTATCAACAATCTCAATATCACCACCATCACCATCAACTGTCATCTCCTTTCCTCCTTTCTCAACTATTTTCCCACTCCCTTGTTCAACTTTGTCCTCCTAAGAGTCATAGTTGACAAATATTTCTTTTTTCCCTTTATCAGTTGACTTGGTCGCCAACCTATTGGACCTTCAGGGGTTATTGTGCTTCTCTACAGCTCCATCTTCTTCCCCACAGAACACTTCTTGAGTAGATAATCTGACCTTCTTAGTAGGGGGAGGGATTTTCCTTTTCTTCTTCCTGGTAGTAAACAATAGTCAACAGTTTGGATGCTTTACTTTTTAACCCACTCAACTCAGTGATAATAACAACTAGGTTGGGAGTTTCAGGGGTCCTAGGCCTAGAGGTAATCTTGAGAGCTCTAGGGTGGCAGATACACTTTTTCTTGTTTAGGCCCAAGGCATCAATAAGGCTAGCAAGTGGGGAATTGTGAATTAGGGGCCTCAAAAACCACAATGAGTTTGGGAGGGAAAAGAGATAGATGAAAGGTATAGAACCTATAAATCAACCCTTGGTGTAAAAGGATGAGTTTTTGATTAAGGAAAACAGGTTTTGAAGGGTGCCTGAAACCCTTTACACATCAAAATATTTTCAATGAAGCCCAAAACAAAAGATACAACAGAACAACGGTGAAACAGGTCACCAACCTAAAGAAGGTGACCAGGGTGGCCTCACAGATAACACAGTACACTTCTGCCACCTAATAAAAATCAATAAAACCAATTAGGACCCCATAAGCCCAATAGAATGAGATCTAATAAGTCGATCAGAGGACTGTTGGGAACGTTTGCATTTTTTACCTTTAACCTCTGTCCAACCTTCCTCCATGAGAGAAGCCTCCTTCTCCCAAACCAAAGCATCGACATCAGACCCAACCGGAGAAGCAGGCAAAACCACACCAGAAACATTGCCCACTAGAACCTGACCAGTAGAGGGAGGGGCAACAGCGGCAGCCACATCCAACAACGAAACAATAGCCTGGTCAGACGGAGCAGGGCTACTGACGTCATCAACAACCACAGACGGGGGGCAAACCTTAAGAGAAGAGTCTTTAAGGACAGAGTAATGCTGAACCAAAGCCCCAGACCACCAAGAAGGTCTTTTCTTTGATTTCCTCAATTCCACAAGGCAGTGCGCGGCAATATATCCAGTACCAGAGTAGACCCTACAACGGAAAGGAATTCCTTCATAGTCTAGAGTCTGAATCCAGGAACCATTTGGGACCTCAAGTTTGATCTTCTCAGGGAGACCCTTCGAAGAATCAACCACCACGAGGATGCGGGTGTAAGTAGTATGCAAAATATCTGATGAATTAGAATCCACCATTTGGAATTCACCAATGGCATCTCCCACAGCTTCAAGAACCGAATCCAACCACAGGTAAAGGGGAAGATTCGGGAGCCTGACCCAAAGAGGCATATGAGAAAAAGATTTAGATGCAGGGTCGAAACCCTCGTGCCAGGGTTTGGCCAACAAAGGGTAACGGTCCTCCCAGCTGAAGCGACTACACAAAATAACCCTCCTGTCATTAGCAGCATCAAACTTTACTATGAAAAAACCCCTAGCCACAGGGAAAATTTGGACAGATTTAGAAATCAATGGGTCCCAGTGCTTAGATATCCAAGCATGAAGAGCCTGAAGGGAAGGCCAGAAACCACAAAATCTAAAAACAGTTGCCCTCGCAGAGAAATCCTCAATCGTATGAGCAATTTCTACAGCAATCTTAGGCCCCCAACTCCAACTGGATAGGAAGGCTAACCGGGACAGGAGTCACAACCGAAGGCAAAATCGGACGATCCACAGTCGGAGCTCCCAAACCATGGACAACAGCTTCAAAAGCTGCCACATCTGCAAAAGAGGCAGCTTTGCCACTCGCACCAGAAGCAGAAGCCCTAACCCCTGATCTACCGTCAGAAGACCCAAGCAGAGGCCGAGCAAATGCGGCCCCAACAGTAGGGTCCACCGAAGAAGCAAAGCAGGAAGAAGCCATGGCAGCGCACGCGAATCAACCCTTCTCACCCTGAAAAGATGAAAATGTTGCTTTAGGAAGAAATTTCAAAAATAAAGATGTAAAAGGATGCATTTTNCCGAGCAAATGCGGCCCCAACAGTAGGGTCCACCGAAGAAGCAAAGCAGGAAGGAGCCATGGCAGCGCACGCGAATCAACCCTTCTCACCCTGAAAAGATGAAAATGTTGCTTTAGGAAGAAATTTCAAAAATAAAGATGTAAAAGGATGCATTTTTTCCCCTTGTTTCAAGCATTTTTCATCGCTTACATGACAAAACTTTCGAGAGAATTAAGCAGGAAAAACGAGATCGAGATAAGCTCACAATTCCTAAAATAGTTTACGAATGGCATATGGTAATTAGTAATAAACTTTGAGATGCCCCTCTTAAGTAAAATATTTCATTATCATGAGACATTCCTGGTTTCATGGTGGCAACACTACTCCCTTTCATATCTTCCCTCCATCTTCACTGGTGTTTTGCTTCCTTAGAAAAACCTATTAAGGTTATCGTTATCCACTACTTGACTGCTCTTCTCCATTTCCTACCCTTAGAAGATAACATTTAATATTATTATTATCTAGAAGAAGTGAAAAATTCCCAATCTCCTTAAATATAATCATGGACACCTCCTTATCATGTATTTGAGATTCCCAATATTAATTTGAGGGTAACATTGTGATTAGAATGCATCTCAAAACAAAACTACATTAACGACTTGTCATCCTTCTCTAGTTGAGTATATCTTCTAAATGTGATTCTAGATGACATCACTACACTCTAATTCGCATTAACAAAATTCTTGTTTGTGTTTGATACAATGAAATAAAATAAAGATAAAATTTCTACAAAATGGAACGAAAGAGACCAAATACCTTTGTATGGCACGTGAACACATATGTTCTAAAACTCAAAATGAATGGTTCAATATAAGAAAAAAACCCTATAATTCAAATATTGCTTTATCCACAAGTCTTTCTTGGAAACTAGAAAAGATACAAACACTCCCTAGATAGTGACTCTACAAAAAATATTTTCTTCAACATAAGGTAATCATACTACATGTTATAAATATTTGTTAAATTGTATGAAATAAAGAGGGGATCTTCACTTAAGACTTAAATTATTTACAATGGACAAACTTGTGTTATGATTGATACTAAAGTTATTGAATGAGTCAGCATGATAACGTGTTTGATTATAAAAGTCTCCAAATAGTTGAGAAATAGCTATATTTGACTTAACTTATGATGACTTTCCAATCTTAAACCCCTTCTTTCTTTTTGCATTTATAATAATCTAGGAGTCAACTTATATCTACACCTTCTTAATACCCAAGTGTTAGCAAGTTTATAGGCCTAAAAGGAGTGCTAATGTGATGAAGGTGTTAAACAATCTAGATAACTGGGAGGGGGGTGAATCAGTTATCCTAAAACATGTTTCTTAATCTTAATTGATTCGGAGCAACCTTAATCCAATCAGATAAAGGTAACATATATAAACATGAAAGCACATAAGAACACCATACACAATGAACACCAAATTTTATGTGGAAAACCCAAGATGGGAAAAACCATGGAGAATGATAATTCTCAATAATGAAACAACAGTTAAGGTGATTTTTACAAAGGGTGGCTCACTGCCAAGTTTTCTCACTGCAGGTGGGCTCACTGCCCGACTATCACAACCAACAGAAAAAGGCTCATTGCCAAAAGAAGAATGAAATGGAAATCCACCACTGAAATAATTGTCGCCAACTGCAACACTGGAAGAACCCTACGGTCTGTTTCCTCTAGTAACACACTTTCACATACTTAAAAATATATGGATTTTTCTTTTTAGATTCACATCCTTTCTTCCACACACAAACATTGAACAGGATCATCTTTTACTTCTACCATATCATGCCTTCATAATCTTCTACGTCAGCCAACCATCAATTGAATTCATAATCTTCTAAGTCAGCCAAACACAATTTGAATTAGGTCACCACAAAACATTCCCATGGAGGAAAGGAATGAAACATGGACCACACAGAAACTTCTTTCTCAAAACAACACACTACCCATTTACCATGATATCCAGGGCCAAAGAATAGAATTTACACATTACAATGCATACTATATTTTCGGAGCATGTTAACCAATTTCCAGATCGGTCCAGACCCAAAAGAGTGTATCTAATTATGCTACAATATGAATGAAACCAGGATAAACACGGCCAAGGATAGATCATTACAACACAACATCTGGTGCACACCAATTTAGATCACCAAAGCATCAAAACAAAACCTCATCCAACCAACCAAGGTATGTTGACAACAATGACAACCATAAATGATAACAACATCACATTCACAACAATCTCCCCCTTTGTAATTGATGGCAACATTCATCAACGACAAACCAAACAACTTAATATCAACATCAAGACTTCTTTTCTTCTCCCCCTTTGACATCAAAGACAAAGGGAAAAACTCTCCCTGAAAAACTTACTCCACTCCCCCAAAGAGGAAGCCATCAAGTGATGATCCAGATAAGAATGATTAAATAATACCCTAGACCAATGCACACCCTGGTGCATATTAGTGTAGACTAGGAAGGGATAAAACCCCTAACTTCTGCCAGAGCTACTGAAAAGTATCTTTGCATAATGGTTTTGTGAAGATATTTGCAATCTTCTCTTTTGTAGGTACATAGTCAAGTCTCACCTCACTATCCAATACCTTGTCTCTCAAGAAATGGTATTTAATGGATATATGTTTCGTTCTCGAGTGTTGTACTGTATCTTTCAAAATGTTTATTGCATTGGTATTATCACAAATAATTGAGATCAGTTCATCAAACGATATGCCAATATCCTTCAGCGTTTGTTTCATCCAAAGTACCTAAGTGCAACATGAGGATGTTGCAATGTATTCAGCTTCAACAATAGATAATGATACAAAATCTTGTTTCTTACTTAACCATGCAACCAACTGACAGACAATGAAATAAGCTCCACCACTTGTACTCCTCTTGTTATCGACACATTCAGCCCAATCAACATCAATATATGTTGTCAAAGTGAATTCTGAATCCTTGAGATACCATAATCTGAAATCTTATGTTCCTTTCAAATATCTAAAGATCTTTTTCACTGCAACATGTGATTCTTTTGGTTCTTGTTGAAATCATGCTGCTAAGCAAACAACATACATAATGTCTGGTCTAGTAGCTGTCAAATGTAATAGTCCTCCAATCATTAAACTGTATTTACTTGCATCGGCTCTGGGAAAATTATCATCTTTTGTCAACTTACATCTGGTAACAATAGGTGTACAAATCAGTTTAGAATTCTCCAATCCAAACTTCTTCAATAATTATCTGGCATACTTGGACTGAGAAATAAAAATTCCTCTATTGTTTTGATTTAATTGTAATCCAAGAAATTTATCTCATCAATCATAGACATTTCAAATTCCTTCTGCATTTCATATGTAAATCTGTTGCACATATCATCATTTCCTCCAAAGATTATGTCATCATTGTAAACTACAACAATCAAAATTTAATTTGAGTCAACTCTCTAGTATAAGTTACTGTCAGCAGATCCCTTTTGAAATCCATGTCCAATTAGATACTTGTCTAATCTACCATACAAGGCTCTAGGTGTCTGCTTCAATTCGTACAATGATTTCTTAAATCTGCAAACAACATTTGGATCACTTCCTAACTTAAATCCTTCTAGTTGCTCAATGTAGACTTCTTCCTTCAATTCTCCATTCAAGAATGTTGATTTTACATCCATTTGATAAAATTTAAAAATTTTAAAGACTGCAAAAGCTAAGAATATCCTTATTGCTTCCATCCAAGCAACAGGGGCATATATTTCTTCAAAATCAATACCTTAGATTTGAGTGTAACCTTTGCAAACTAGTCTTGCCTAGTTTCTTATTACCTTTCTATTTTCATCCAGTTTGTTCTAGAATACCCACTTTGGTTCCTATTATGTTTTTGTCTATCATTCTGGGCACAAGTTCCCATTTCTAATTTTTCTCTATCTAATCAAGCTCTTCTTCCATTGCCTTCACCCAATTCTGATCATTAGATGCTTCTTCAACAGTCTTTGGTTGAGTTTTTGAGAGTAAACACAATAATACGCAATCTTGAGAAACCCTACTTCTTGTGATAATTCATTTATTCTAAATCTCCCATAATCTAATTTTTTTAGTGGTTTCTTTGTACATACCTTAGGGTTTTGAATGAAGATGTCAAAGCCTCCTTTGTCTCTTCTTCTTTCTTATCTATGTTTTCTTTGTCATTAGATTCATCTGATTCATTTATGATGTTTGTTAGAATTTCTGTGAATATCTTCATCAACTTTCACATTCGCACTTTCAACTATCTTGTTCAGTCTCTTGTTATAACACTAGTACACTTTACTTTTTGTAGAGTATCCCAAAAATATGTCTTCATTAGCTCTATTGTCAAACTTTCCAAGATTTTCATCATCTCTCCGAATGTAGCATTTACTTCTAAAAAATTTGAAGTACTTTACTGTTGGAGCTCTTCCATGTCATAGCTCATACGATGTCTTTCCATACTTCCTTTGGAAAAAGTTCTTTGTTAAGAGTGTATACTATTTTGTGTATAGATTCTCTCCAATAAACCTCTGGTAGGCATGCTTCTTTGATCATTGTTCTTGCTACTTCTTGAACAATCCGGTTCATTCTTTCTACTACACCATTCTACTATGGTGTCCTAGGGATAGATAATTGTCTTTTAATGCCATGTTTCTCACAAAAGTTGTTGAATTCATAAAAGGTGAACTCTCCTCTATCAGATCTTAAACACTTGACTCTTTTGTCATCTTCATTCTTGACTCTTTCCTTGAATATCTTGAATTGTTCTAATGCCTCTGATTTTTCTCTTAAGAATGTTAGCCAAGTTAATATGGAATGATCATCAATTAAAAGCATGAAATATCTCACCTTGTAAGCTTCTTGTCCTGGTTGGACCACATAGGTCAGTGTGTACTAGATCCAATATTCTAGTTGATGTTTTTTCTTTACCTCTGAAAGTTTCTTGTCTACTTTCCTTCTTGACATCCTTTGCAGATAATTTTGTCCATTTTTTGTCAGTCTTTGCAAATCTCTAATTGCACTTGTTGAACTTATCCTTACCGAATTGTCGAAGTTGGTGTGACACATCCTTCAGTGCCAGAGCCAACTATCATTGAACTGTGATAATAAGCATCTCTTTGTAGCTCCTTTTAGTTGATGCATGTTTTCACTTGCCTTTTTCCCAGCTGCAATAACAGTTCTAGATTTCTTCTGGTTCTTACAACCATCATCCTGAAATACAACATTATACTCATTTTCGCACATTTGTCCAACACTCAAAAGATTATGATATAGACCCTTCACATAGTAAACATTGTCAGTGTTATGTTTTCCATCAAAAGTAATAAAACCAATTCCAACAATCTGTTCCATTTGATCATCTACAAACCTTACAGAACCACCATCATATTTCTCAAGTCTCACAAATTTACTTTTATCACCAGTCATATGATTTGAACATCTTCTATCAATCAACCATTCATCTCTATTTCTTCTAACATGTAATGTAGTTTCAGTGTGAACATTAGATTTTGGATAAATGCTAGAGATATCAAATCTAGGTTCATCTTTTTCTACAAAAAATATACAATCTTCTTCATCTGATATATTGGCATTTTCATTGACATAATAGGCCCTCTTATTAAATCTTTTAAGTGTTTGTCATATTCCTTTTTCCAGACACCTAGTTGCTAAATGGCCAATCTTTCCACATCAGAAACATTTACGAGGTAAAATACCTTTGTATTTGTCGGTACCTTTCTTTAGTTTTCTTGTAAAGTTTGCCTCCAACTCATCTGAACTGGCACTATCTAGATGATCTTTTGTCTTTGTGGCTTTAAAGGTTGTTTCATATTTCTCCTTTTCTTTTCTGAATTTCCTCATCACAAAAGTGGTTAAAGTGTCAAGATTTCAACCTATGAAGAGAATGAAAAAGTGAGGTATGCCATCTATAGTGCTATATCAAAGACTGAGTTAGAAAAATTTATTTCATTGAACATTTCTTATGAAGTTTGGGAAATGTTGAAAGAGATCTATGAAGGAAATGATAGAGTCGAATTATCAAAGAAGTTGATTGCTAAGCGTAGATATGAAAACCTGAGAATGGAAAAAGGTGAAGGTATAGAAAGATACTTTTAGAGAGTTGACAATGTAGTAAATGAAGTCAAAAATCAAGGAGGCACTCTAACAAATGAAGATGTTATGGAGAAGATTCTGATGACTTTACTGAAAAGCTATAGTGACAAAATCTAGGCTATTGAGGAAGTTCATAAGGAAATTCAGAAAAGAAAAGGAAATGAGGAAATTCCTCAACCTTTTCTTTTATGAGGAATTTAGTTATCCAAAAATATTTTTCTTTAATCTCATCCGCAATAGTAAGACCATTTTCCAGTACAACATATTTTGTCCCAATAGCTTTCCAAGTATTCTAGCTCAGGGGAATCAGGTAACCTCTCATCTGTACTTTCTAGAAACTATAGTCGGATCCATCAAACATGAGAATCATTAGTTTGTGTGTCATCGAATCTACCTCAAGCGGTTAAGCTCTTCTTTGAGGAATCAAATTTTTGATACCAATTGTTGAACAGTCTGGATAACTGAGAGGGAGGTGAATTAGTTAAAATATTTTTCTTAATCTTAATTGATCTGAAGCAACCTTAATTCAATTAGATAAATAAAATAGATATAAACATGTAAACACATAAGAACGCCATACACAATGAACACCAAATTTTACGTGGAAAACTCAAGATGGGAAAACCATGGAGAATGTTGATTCTCGATAATGAAACAATAGTTAAGGTGACACCGAGTAAAGTGATGTTTACAAAGGGTGGCTCACTACCAAGTTTTCTCATTGCAGGGTGGCTCACTGCTCAACTATCACAACCAAAATAAAAAGGCTCACTACCAAAAGAAGAAGAATGAAAAGAAAATTTGCCACTGAAATAATTGTCGTCAATTGCAACACTTGAAGAACCCTATAGTCTATTACCTTCGGTAAGACACTTCCGCATGCTTAACAATATATGGATTTTTCTTTTCAAATTTGCATAATTTCTTCCACACACAAACATTGAACAAAATCATCTTTTACTTATATTATACCATGCCTTCATAATCTTCTATGTTAGCCAAGTACAATTTGAATTCATAATCTTCTAAGTTGGCCAACCACAATTTGAATTAGGTCACCACAAAACATTCCCGCATTGGAAAGGAATGAAATGTGGACCACAAAATCTTCTCGCTCAAAACAACACTACCTGTTTACCATAATATCCAAGGCCAAAGAATATAATTTTTACGTTACGTTGCATACAATGTTTCTAGAGCACGTTAACCAATTTCTAGATTGGTCTGGACCCAAAAGAGTGTATCTCATTATGGTACAATATGAATGGGACCATGATAAACACGACAAAGGATAGATCATTACAACACAACATCCAGTGCACACCAATACAGATCACCAAAGCATCAAAACATAATCTCATTCAACTAGTCAAGGTATGTTGACATTAATGAGCAACAACATCACATTCGCAACAAAAGGGCTATTCCACCCAATGTTAACACATGACACAATAATACAAAGAATGCAAGAAGAAAAATAAACAACCTTCAATTTTTTTTCCATAAAATAGAATTATAGATTGAGAAATACAATGCTAAACCACATGGAAAATCATTGCAAGGAAAATCAACTCTCTAATAAAACCCTACAATTTGGAACCACAATCTATATTGATGGAGCTATCCTTTATAACCTATGTTCCCCTCTTTATTTGGTACTAATAACTGCCTTAGAATATTCTAGAAAGTGTAACCATTCATTTTTTGGCACATGAAATGTTTTCATTTGAAAGCTAAATTTTGGTTGCACAATTTTTGAGAGCCATAACTTTTGACTTGAAAGTTCGATTAGCTATTATTATATATCATTGGAAAGCTCGCGAACATATCTACAACATAAAAATGATATGAAGATAATTTCATTTATTTTTTTAGCCTTTTTGAAGATTCATAGGTCTTCAAATTTGAGTTTCAAACTTCATAGAAGAAATTTCCCAAGAGAAAAACTTTAATATCTCCCACATGGTACAAGATATTGAGATGATTATTTTACCATTCACTTCATGTGTTTTGTCAATTTCATTCCTTGGGGTCGATTTCCATGTCTATATGTGCTTGTATACACCTACTTACTAAAAGTGGCAAGTGACTATTTTCAACCTTTTCAAACTTCCAACTATCCTACACCTCGTAACTTATTATATTTCAAACTTCAATCATTTGTTTCTAATTATGGAGAATCGTCTTGTTCTTTTCCTTCAAGATTTCCCAAACATTAATTGAGGGACATGCAATGCAATTTTTAGAGAAAGACTCATTTCTGTAAAAGGAGGGCCATGTGTTAAAAAACTCAAGGAGATCATGTGCATATGGACAATGCCAATTGAGTTTCTTCAACACCATCTATCACCACTCATTAAAAAATTGACAATTTAACAATAAAGATTGTCATCTTCATGTTCACACGATAGAGATATGGAGGTTCTCTTCCTTAGTCTTTTAGAGGTTATGATACTCATTTGAATAATTGCCCATACAAAAGCCTTAGCTTTAGGGGGGCAACTTCAACAATAACATTATTAAAATAATAATAGAGTATTTTAACACAATGAAATAAAATGTATTTTTCAATACTTATGTAAATTGATCCCATGGATCCACCATTTGGAATTTTTAAAAAAAAAGGTGCTTTTGGATTCATCTAATGTCTTTGGTTTTGTCATTAGTTTGTCATTCATTATCCAAAATTTCA
>MU215618.1:103522-115572 GCA_018584345.1 Thuja plicata
TATATATATATATATCACAAAACACTTTTAGATTTGTTAATAAAATAAAAATATATATCTAATTTATCTATATTTTATAAATTTCAATCTTTATAATTACTTGACATATATCACAATCCTTTTGTGACCTCACCATTCTTTGACATATATTAAATATCACTTATAGACATTAATATTACTATACTCAATAATATTATAACTTAAATATTATTATTTATTTTAGCATAGTATACTAATTACAATAATATATATTTTTTAATATTATTTAACTTAAATATTTGTTAAATTGAATATATTTATTTGAAGTGAAAATATTAATTCCCTTATATAAAAGTCAAAAGATCAATTAACAAAGCTACCTAATAATTTGATTAAATGAACAAATATTTTTAAAATAATTTATCTCTTTTTAAATCTCATTCATTCAATTTTAATTTAAATACAAATATTAAATTTTAATTATATACTTTTAAATTATATTTTCACTTCACATAAATATATTCAATTTAACAAATATTTAATTTAAATTATATATATATATATATATATATATTACATTTTACTCAATAGAAATTAATATTATATTTCACATTTCACATTTTAATGTCTATTGAGTAGCGTTGAGGCAAAGGGAAGGTAATTTTAAATATGCAATTTATTATATTAGTAAGAACTTGCAAGGGGTTGAAATTAACTATATGTTATGTACCAAACGATGGCAATCATCTGATGGAAGACACCTGAGGAAAAATACCCAATGGAAATTTACACAAGGGCAATGTCCCCAACGACAATGTACCAGAGGGAAAATATCCGACAACAATGTGCCTGAGGGCAAATACCTGACAGCAATGTACCCGAGGGAAAATCCCTTCGACACCTTCAGCCATCAACTGTTGGCATTCGACAATTGAAATTAAGATTATCTATCTTCAAACCTTCATAATCTACGGGCAATTTCATTATCTATCTTCAGACCTTTGTAATATACGAGCAATTTTGTTCTTCGATACAACACATAAGAATATTAGAGATATACATAATGAAATCGCCAATACTAATAAATAGATCATACACCAATACTAATAAATAGATAGATCTTTGATTACACAAATTTGATGATGAGGTACAAGGTGACATATTTGAAGTGATATCTCCAATGATAGACTAGGGTGAGGAATGACTCCCACTGAAACTACAAATACAGAATAGGGAGGGTCTTGCACCTCTGAAACTGTAAACAAGGACTCAATTCCAACTGGAATCACAAATAAACAAGAAAGATAAACTCCATGATGCTTACCTACGGTGCTAGCCAACGCCTAATAAAGGCCTCCAAGAAGTTCTTGGAAAGTTACAATAGCCCAAGCCAACATGAATTTATTATTTATTATTTTATTATTTTGGCCCTTTTTTATTTTATAACTAAATTAATTAATTAAAGAAGTCCTTTATAATATTAACTAAATTTTGGGACTACTTAATTAATTAATTTAATTTATTCTCTCCATTAATTTGGGGACATTACAGCCCTCGCCGGCCAGAGATTGCTTTCCCTCAAGCAATTTGTCATCAAACAGTTTGCCAACTGTGAAGCTTCAGGATCCCAAGCCAAGCAGGGGTGTTGATAGTCGTATTCACTGACTGTTGAAAGCTTGATGTCGCACCATGACTACGAGCACCACCTGCAAATCCCCAACAAGCTTCCGCTGCTCTACTCTGATATAAACATTGCCCTACTTGGAGTTAAGGAACAACTCATCAAAATCCAACTTGCTTTCTCCATATAGATGACACTCACAAGGAGAGATGGCAGTCATGCACGCCTCATGCCCAATCAAAGGAAAAACTTCATACTCAACCAACTGTAGAGCCTACTCATTTAAAGGGTCATTGGTAGAGTCCCCATCTCCATGAAATTGATCGGCCAATGTTGGCTTGGCAATCTTAGTGCAAACATCTCACTCACCCTTGTGGTTGTCTTGAAGATTTGGGTCATCTCCACTTGAAGGGACAATTGTTGATTCTTGCTTGTCCATATCCTCCTATTGCTAAAGTGGATCTATGAGCATGTCTTTATCCTCTTTAAGATTTAAAGTGTCGTGTAGCCCATTGTTAATCTCCCGCTTCAGATTATTGTTGAAGACTCTATTACCCTCAGAGGATGGATACTTCATTCACAAGTCTATGTAGTCGTTGAGAGATATGACCATTTTCCATCCACCATCAACCCAATCCTACTTGAATCGCTTCAGTGACTCAGCTAAAGTGAGCATATGCATTTCCTGTTGCCTGATCCTTGGAAGGAAGGTTGGCGTCGTCGACCTTGTGTTGAAGTGTTGTGAAGCTCCCTTCGTTCATGCTTCTCTCAAGTGATTGAGCATCTCCTCCATCTGCTGGTATCCTCTTCTGAGGATCTTACTAAATTGTTGTTGACTTCTTGTTAAATCCCTCAACAAGACTGTTATATCTACATGAGCATTTTTCATTCCATCACTTGCTGGAATGATTCTCCCAACAGGCTAGCAGAATCACCAACTCTGATACAACTGTAATGTAGCAAACAATGATAATCATCTCATGGAAGTCACCCGATGGCAAGTCACCCGAGAGCAAGTACCCAACAGTAATGTATCCAATGTACCAAAGGGCAATGTACCTGACGACAATGTACCTGAGAGAAAATACCCAATGATAATATACCCAAGGGCAATGTACCCTACGACAAATACTTGATAGCAATGTACCCGAGGGCATGTACCTGACAATAATGCACCCTAGGGAAAATCCCTTCGACACCTTCAGCCCTCAACCGTCGGCTCCCTTCAACATTCGACAATTAAAATTAAGATTATCTATCTTTAGACCTTTGTAATCTACGAGCACTTTTGTTCTTCGACACAACACATAAGAATATTGTAGATATACAGAATGAATCCGTACAAATCGTGCATCAATATTGATAAACAGATAGATCTTTGATAACATAAATTTTACAATGAGGTACAAGGTGAAATATCTGAAGTGATATCTCCAATGGAAGACTAGGGTGAGGAATGACTCCCACCGAAACTGCAAATACAGAATAGGGAGGGTCTTGCACCTCTGAAACTACAAACAAGGACTCAATTCTAATTGGAATCACAAATAAAAAAGAAATATAAACTCCACGATGCTTACCTACAATGCCAACCAACACCTTATAAAGTTCTCCAAGATGCTTACCTACAATGCCAACAAACACCTTATAAAGGCCTCCAAGAAGTTTCTGGAATGAATTTATTATTTAAATTATTTTATTATTTTGGCCTCTTTTTATTTTATAACTAAATTAATTAATTAAAGAAGTCTTTTATAATATTATTTAAATTTTTGGACCACTTAATTAATTAATTCACTCTCCATTAATTTGGGGACATTACACATAGTCACGGGGAAGAAAAAGCTAGCTATCATTTATGCAATAAACAAATTTAGGCACTATATCATTAGTTACCTTGTTTTTGTTCATACTAACCATGCCACAATACATTATCTTGTGAATAAACCAATGGCAAGTTGTAGGCTTCTCAGATGACTTCTCTTGTTACAAGAGTTTCACATTACTATTGTGGAAAAGCCTAGAAAGGCTAATGTACTAGCAGACTTCCTCTCAAGGCTAACAACCTCATCAAAAGATCCATTAGTAGATGAGTTATTTTTGGAAGAATGTCTATTTGCATCATCAGAGCACATTTCATGGTATGCAAATATTGCTAACTATTTGGGGTTCCAGGGCAAACACCTCCACTCTTGTCACCTAAAGAGAAGAAATCATTCGTTCAACACAACTCTTCTTACTCGTGGATAATTGGTTATTTGTTGTATACTAGACCTGACAATGTCATCTTAACGAAGATGAAATATTTGACATACTTGGTTATTTGTTGTATACTAGACCTAACAATGTCATCTTAACGAAGATGAAATATTTGACATACTTGGTTATTTGTTTTATACTAGACCTGACAATGTCATCTTAACGAAGATGAAACATTTGACATACTCAAAGCCTACCATGATGAACCTTACAATGGACACTTTAAAGCCAAGAGAAATACAATCAAGATACTCAATATAGGGTCTTATTGGCCAACCATACACATAGATGCAACTCAATACACAAGATGTCATAGATGTGAAAGGATGGGTAGGCCTACAAAGAGTGATGAGATGCCTCTACAACCCTAGCTAGTGATAAAACCATTTGACAAGTAGGGTATAATTTCATTGGTCCCACAGAACTTATAATCCAACACCAAATCTTGCATACTAGTATGTACTGAATACCTCATTAAATGGGTTGAAGTGAAAGCTTTGAGAACTACAAGAGATACAAAAGATGCTCAATTTCTATATGACGAGATATTTACAAGATATGTTGTTCCACTTGAAATAGTCACAAATCAAGGTCCACAATTTACTTATGATTGAATTGCATGGCAAGTAAAGGAGTATAAGATCAAGCATAAGAAGTCAACACCCTAACATCGTCAATCTAATGGACATGATGAGATGGCCAATCAAGAACTTAAAGCCATCTTGACTAAGGAAACCTAGCTGTATAGAAGAGACTGGACTACTAGATTGCTTGAAGCAGTTTGCGCATATAGATAACATGGAAAACAGTAACAAAACTTACACCCTATGAACTAGTCTATGGAAAAAAAGGTAGTCATGCCAATAGAAATTAAATAGAAGACACTTTGTACAACAATAGAAATGGAAATGGATCAAGCACAAAAAGATCATTTACATCAGTTGAATTCCCTTTGATGAAATGACGATGGAAGCAATTCAACGCACTAAGATCATACAAAAGAAAATGACTGTGTCATGACCAATTCATCAAGACAAAACAATTCAAAGAAGGTGCTTGGACATTACTATTTGATTCAAGGTGCAAAGGCCACAAAAGGAAGTTTCAAAACAATCTGGTAAGGGCCATATGAAATTCAACAAGTGTTTTCTAATGGAGTTGTTCAACTCACCACGATAGACTTGATTATATTGTGTTGATTATATTGCATCAACACCACCATCATCACCCACAACTTAACCTCATCCACAAATCACGGATTACCCATATGGTTCACTTACAAGCACCATAGCTCAATAAATACTTCCAGCTTTCACATGCACACACTAAACAAAAATTCATTCACTTTTATTTTTTAGTATTATCTAGAGGAACATGTAACATCACACACCATTTAGGACCCATAGCATCATACAGTAGATGAGACCTAACTTTGAGTACATATAGCAATTGTTGTCCTCGATGGATTCGTAAGTTTGTCAAGTCACATGTAGCAAAGGAAATAAGATTTCACACATGGTCCTTACACGTATCAATGCACAACTCACAACCCATGCAATAATGATTTCACAACAAATTTCAAAATTTTGCCACATGGCACCATTCTACACTCAGTGAATTACTTCATTGCACTCCCAACATAAAAACCATTCAATCAAGCATCACTGCAAGTATCATATATCTAGTTTTTCATACACTATCTGTGTGTTGCATATCCACTCCAATCTTCTCAACGGGTACTCATCGCATTCCCTTACTTATTAATATTATTGATATAACTCTGGCATATATATTTTGAATTCATTTTTCATTTATCATTATCATATATATCATCACAATATTCCAAACAATTACATCTGTATCCCCACCGAGTTGCAATTAACTTGAGGGCACATTAAGTCTTAGTTTTGGGGGAGGGGGAATAATTATTTGACCAAGTGCAAAAAACTTTGAAGTTTAAAATTTGTTTATTCATTTAACACGAGTGACAGAACAGAAGCACCATAGTCATTTAGTTGTCCTCCAAATGAGCATAAAGGAAAAATTGGGAAATTGTGAATTGTTAGATATTTTTCAAAGAGCAAAGGGATGTGACAAGTAAAGTATATAGCAGAAAACATAGAAAAGTGCAAAGAGTGGAGTAAGATAGAAGAATTTGGGTTAAGTTTAATTGCACTTGCAGCGGTAGAGTTCAAGTAGAGAATATGGGTGGCGACCCCACAAGGAGAGATGTAATAGACCACACACCCTGCTACTCTCAAACGCAGATAGTTTACCATTTTTTGAGAGGCCTAAGTGGATTCACTACAGTTTGAGGCTGACAGAGTTCAATGTTGAGATCACAAAACAATTTGCAGAGACTTTCATGAAGAACAAAGCAGTCATCAAAGGGTTGAAAGTAGAAGCATCTAAGGTAGCAATTGTAAAAGTCTTGGGTCTTCCACAAAATGGAGAGGAATACCCAAGATGCAGTCTCGGCCAGAGCTGCTCATTCGCCACACCCAAGGAGTGTTTTGACTATTCAACACAAGGACCAAGCATCTCCCTTTCCCTTCGTTTTGGACGGAGGTAGCAACTCACATAATTAGGTACTTTACTTGTGACGGACGACATTCCCTTCTTTACATTGTCGATTTCAAATTACTTATCCATCTACGCCAGAATAAGCTGGTTAATGCATAATATACTTACCAAATGGTTATAGACTTTAGAAGGAAGAGGACATACTCCTCCCTGACACATTACTGCTCGGTTGTTTTGTTGATTAAAAAAGGTTTAATTGCCCATTTCCCTTCTACATGGGAATAATTTGTAATGTCCCTTCTACATGGCAATAATTTGTAATGTCCCTCCTAAAATTTCTTCTATTTTTACAATCTAATGATTGTACTTATGGATAGGGTCTAACGGATTTCTTTACAATGCTATGATATTGGGAATGCAATAATGAAATCTTTTTATTCCACATACATGTTAAATAAAACTATATAATTCAGTTCTTTAAAATGTAAGATCTTTGTCCTTGCTCTTATCTTTATGATTGCGAAATTGTCTTTGGAAGTGAATGGAGAAATCGATCAATGCATTTTTCCACTGCTTTTGTATTAATGAGAACTAAATTTATTGCCAATCGTCAAGACTCTATTGTCATGCAATAACTCTAATATAGTTTCTGATCTAAATTTGATGCACCAATTTTTCTGAGGTTGGTTATGAAATAAATGTTATCTTGGTGGCTAATTTATTGATCACATAAATATATCAATTATATCAAGGGTCTAATAATTCAATTGATAAGATCAACAAATGTACTTCAAATGACAAGATCGAATGATTTAGAAATTCTTGGAATTTTTGATTCATGTAGAAACTTGATATGATATCTGATCTAGTAAGATAGAGAGATGTGTGACCTATTTATGAATTGATCCTTTATGGATCGAATGAGTTACAAATGCAATAATTAATTTATAGTGATCTCACTATGAATATGCAAATGAAATAATTATCGTTGTCTCCAATTTTTTTTTTGTCCTTGCTTATGCGTCGATCTTCTTGTGACGTCGTTTTTATTAATTCTAGTTGCACATGAATTCTTCTCTTTGCTAGTGGTGGATTGATACCACTCTTCTTGTCGATGCTAAGGCCCTTTGTGTGCTTATGTTTGAAATATATATAAGAATCGATTTGAATGATGTCTTTCGAGGAGTGAATGATTCTTCCTTAATATGTCGTGAATTGAAATGAGATGAGAGGTTGCATCTCAACACTAAATCGCACCTCTTCCATGTAACTAATCGATATTATTGATATAGTTAATTAACTTCGGCCTGCATTAGACTTCTTATTGAGTGACAATCATGATAATGTTTTATTGTTATTTTTTAATATATGTATCAATGCAATTCAACATTTGATGTAATGAGGTTGTTGTCTTCCCCTCATTGCGTGATGAAGATGTTCTATAGAAAATCATGAAGTCTTGTAGATAAGAAGATTTTCTGAGCAATAGTATCCCCTTCAACTTTCACAGTAGTTTCCTTGATGTAGATGTCATTTGGTATCAATGAATTTGTTCATACACTCTATCAATCAAACTTGAATGGCCTTGTATGCTATCATCTCCATTTGTAAAAATAATGGACAGTTTTTTGTCTTATAACTTACCACTCTACTAATCTCGCTAAGGACAATTTTCTTCCCATTTATTGTAAACAAACTCCATACTTCGCTAGTTCTGTGAATACCCACCTAGAGTGTCTAACTATTGTGCACCCAAATGCAAATCAATATCTCTTAAATTAACCACATAAAAGTTGTCACATACCTTATGGTCCCAAAGACTTACAGAGTGAATTCATTACTCTCATGCATGGAATAGTCAATCAATTAGCTACTGAAAAACTAAAACCATTGAATCTTTCCATCGACAATTCTCTCTTCATCACCAAGACTTCATCGATAAAGTTGTGGGTAGCCTCACCATTGATAAGAATGGTCAATCTTTGTTCTGCAAGCGCTCCACGAATCTAGATGATAAGATATTTTGGGGCTCTTGAGAAGGTGGCAAGTGTACTCTCACTTGTGACTTCATGTCCCGCCCATTCAATAATATGATTGACAGAATCTTCAAATAACACAAGTTCATCTTTTAACACTGAGTCACTATATAAAACCGCCTCAATGCACTAAATATCTCCTTTACCCAAGCAGTTATGTCCAAGACTCCATGACTCTCTACAAGAGAAGCACAAGTTCTTCCTCCTGAGATCATTCTTCATCTCATCCATCCTTCTCAATTTTGGGGGTGATTCCTTAGATTAGGCGACACTCTTATGACAAGGCTTCTATTGCGTTATCAAAGGTACACTCTTGGAGTAGGATTTTCTTTTGGTAACTGAACCTAAAAACTCAAAGGTCTTTTGATGGCCTCTTGCAAGAAATTGTAATCAAATGCCCTTACCAAATCCTTGAGCAGTTTGGAGAGGCCTTCTACAAAAAGAACTGTGAGTCTCATTTCTATCACATCTAGAACAATCACTAGTAGCCTCTAAAATTGTACCACATAGTTGTCAGCTTTAGCCTCTTTCTTTAATTTGCGCTAGCTACCTAAAGTAAATCCAACTTCATGGAGAAATATGTATCCAACTTTTGCAACCATGACTTAGCTGGTAGGACTACTACTTTGTAACATTGTAATTCTGAGAAATTTAATGAAGATAACATATATGCACAATTATTTTCAGCGGATTATAAACATAAACAATAGTCTTAACCCAAATCTTTCCAAACAACAACAATTAATCATACTCAAATAGCATAGATCAACTAGCTACTCAACACATGAACCTGCATATAGAATGAATCAAACACCAACAATAATAGATATTGATTAGGATTAGATCTCTATAGCCAAAGGACTATTATGACATTCATTACAACAAACACAAACAACACTTACAAATCTACAACAAATGATGCACTCACAAAAAGATTGCATTGTACTGTAAAATTGAAGCTATAGTGCACTTTTTGAGTGAGAATGCCCTCAAGAACCAAAGGGTTATTTTCCTTTGATTCCAACAATCGATGGGTTTCCATCTACTAATCACAGTCTTCTTTGGGTTTTCGTCCACAGAAGATCACCCAAACACAAAGTGCCTAGAAGCTACAATAACATAACATGGATAGTTACAATTGAAATGTATTCCTAGTTTTATATGCTTCCCACCTAAAAGATCAAACTAGTCAACATCAAATCATAATGATGCCAAGGCCCAAATTTGAATTCTACATGATACACCACGGGTCAACCTTTTAGGCATTATAAACTTTTCCATTGGAGGTTTGAAGTTTAGGTCCTTCATTTTGACTTGGCGTGTGTCAAATTGCAACCTCAATCCTCAACCTCCAACAAATGCCTAGCATCCATCAGGTCACACAACCTCAACCTCCAACAAATGCCTATCATCCATCAGGTCACACAACCTCAACCCCCAACCTCCAATAGCTCCTTGACATGTGTCGGGCAATAAGTTTAATCACCAGCCTCCAATAAGTCCTTATCATGGGTCGAGTGATATCTTTGAACCCTGAAAATTTTCTTTCCAACATGATTCAAGTAGCATGCTCGATCCTCAATCTTCGACAACTCCTTGGTATGTGTCAAGTAGAAACTCCAATTCCTAAATTCTGACATTTCCCTATGTGGGCAGCCTTCTGTCTAGTTTTTGAAAAATGGAGATGACAAAAACCCTAACAAAAGGTTTTAATCACAATAGCTTGAACAAAATACTCAACACTTAGGAAGAAGGGGAAAAAAGGAGAAAATCAACCCTTTTTTACTTATCAAAAGAGAAATGAACGTTTATCCTATTCTACACGAATTCGTCTAAGAAGGAGACATCACACCCGGCTAGTTTTCCGATGAATTTTGTTTATGATTTGTTTTATCATGTGATTGAGTGTTGAGCTATGCATGTCAACTATAAGGACTAATTTGAGAGGTATGAGGGATGGCTTTATTTTCCTTTGTATCCTTACGTACATAAACAAATTCTGAAGATATTTTTGCAAACTATAGGGACTAGTTAGTGGCTTTGGGCATATTCCCTTGTTATAAGAATTTATGTTAGTTTGATCTTCCTTCATTGAGAAGCTTATCTCTCTTTAGATTCTTTGATGTTGTGCTTGACCTCCAGCTTGAGCAACTAACTAGATATTGGGATGGCTTTTTGTATGAGAATTTTCAAGGGTATCTACATGTCATAGATAGAGCACTTTTGTTGATCTTAGAAGGATAGAGAATGGTTTTCAATATTTCCCTATGTTGTCCATTGTTTTATCCTGAAGGTTCATTTGTGAAGAGATAATTACATCACTATGCTTTTGAACACGGTGGTGGTCATTTATTGTTGTTGCACTTCATTGTTTGGTTACTAAGAGTATTGGGGCCCTTTAATCAAAATTTTCTATATGATGTGAAGAACTTGGAAGAGCTAAGTTTTTCTTATTGTGGAGATCAAGGGAGACAGAGTTAATAGAAAAATTTCATTAAACTAGAAGAAGCATGTTAACTCAATTTCTCAACGATTCAGTTTATAAGTTTGCAAATCAATGTGTTCTTTGACACTAGATGATGTAGAGGAATGAGTCATGTCTTTCATAGTAGTTGTCGATGGATTTCTATATGCTATGATCAACACCATACCACACATTTCCTAAGCAATGGGAATACTAAGAAGGTATATATGCCCATGCTGGACAAGTTTCATTGCACTGTATTATAAAGAGTGTTCAAATATTTTTTGCATGTCTATATAAACTTTATGCAAAACAGTGTGTATACAACAACTTGAGGTTGTGGATAGAATTAGATATGTGACAATAGAAGGTCTACCAAGGGTTATGTGTTTACCCTATTTTTTGGTCTGGTTAGTTGGATATGTGTAATGAGCCTGACTGGCTCTATCTATTTGTTGGTAAACAGATTTGTCTTCTCAAAACACCAGCACGAAATGACTCCTAAACACCCAAGGCTGAAAGACAAATTGTAACACAACAGTTGAGTCATTTCGCTATTGAAAAGCGTAAGCGCCCTTTGAATTATCCGGGTACAGCTCCCTGTATATGATTTTGAAAGAGTTTCTAATAAAAACAAAAAGAACATACATATGTACTTTTACCAGAAAGTACTTAAAGGATCTCTCGACATACTCACAGGTATGGAGGAATGCTTACAAAGAGATTACAATAGAAACTAAAGAATCAGAAGACACAAAGTTCTCCAGATTTCAAAGATTGGAAAAACAAAACTTTCAAAGAAACTAAACTCGGATGAAAAGAATGATAATCATTCATCACTCCCTTACAACAACAAAAGAAAACTAAAGCAAAAACTTCTCTTCCAGCACAAGGACTTTCGAAAAGAAAAGCCTCCTCTCTACCCTGCATTACAATAAAAATCCTAAACTATCCCTGCCCTGGCACAAAGTCTCTCGGGTCAGGCGGAATCCGGAACCCCCTAAATCTCTTCTACGAGCCTTACTTATTTTCCCCCTTTCGGTCAGTTTCTTTCCTGTTATAATAACTAATTCTTGAGGACGTGTCTATCCACATCTTCTTTCTCGAATACATTAAAGTCTCCCTTTGTGAGTGCCTTAGTAATATTTTGTTATGAGAGTCCATGTTA
>MU215618.1:117569-127873 GCA_018584345.1 Thuja plicata
ATTAGAATAAACCATTTAAACCTGCTTTAGCATATTGAACCACTTGGAACTGCTTTGAACTTACTTCAAAGAGGTTCAAGACCCTAAACTGAAATTTTTGTTACCGGGGTCTATATGGGCACCAACACTATTAAATCAATTGAATTCTCTATCCCTTTCCTTCTAAGATAATATTAAATTGCTGGGTACTTATTTTTAATCAATTTTTCTTATACTTTTCAGAATCAACATACGCATACATTGAAGAATTTAAAATCTTTTAACAATAATGTCTGTATTTCTGAATTTGGACCGATCTGAACTGATTAAATTTATTGAAAATATTACAAGTCCCTACTAACAGGTTATTCATTCACTAAAACATACTGGAAAAACCTGATTCGACTCCCGCTTGCTGATGCTGGCTACGGTTGCAATGGAGACGCGATGGCAGATTGTATGAGCCACCCACGTGACTCACCCAAGTCAGCTGGTGGTGCTGGTGGCGTCTAAACATTTACCTGCGGCACATGGTGTGTTCTGCTGTGTCGCGGCAACCTTCTTCCTTGCTACGAATTTCCTTAATGGCGGCAGCCTTCCTCTCTGCCGCGATTTGTCTTGCAGCTCCAAACCCTCACGCGTGGCCTCCTTATCATGCGTGGTGATCTCAATCAGACCCCTGCCTTAATACATTCAAGGCGTTGGTACATAAAACTGCTTCCACATACAATTTTGAATTTCCAGACTTACTCTCCTCACCATTCGAATGCAATATGACCTCTTAGGCAGGTCTCAGTTCAAATGTAATAAAAAATCAGAGCTTCTTCAATCATATACAACAGCACGATGAAGATGTAAGTGATCATACAACAGCGATCAATCAGAGATTAGTCCCAAGAAGAATCAGTCTTCTGTAACTAATTTGACCCTTTTAAATCAGCAAGGGCTTAGAAAAAGTGAGATAATTCTCCAGACCAAGTTTTTATAAAATATCATTCATTCTTAGCTTCACAAATGAGCTTGTATTTATAATACCTCGAATGCAATAGTTTCCAAAAACCATCATCAGTTAACCATTCATTATAATATCAACTTCTTAAATCATTATAATAATAAAGTATTATTATTATAATAATATAACCCTTTATTAATTAATAACATGTTATTAATTAACACCATTAATTATCAAATATGATTCTGATGATGATTCCTGCATCTCCTGCTGAAGCGACTGATCTCATGGCCTATAACTGCACTGCCCAAAAATAACAACTGCCAAAAATAGACTTATTATAAATAGTAAGTCCCCAGCCAAAGCACTGCGCAAACTGAATATCGCCTAGAATACTAACCACTATCGATATTGCCCTGCCAGAAATGGAAATTAACCAAACTGACTTACTAAAAATAGTAAGTCCAGACTTACTGAAAATAGCAAGTCTGCCAACTGGGACCCTCAAAACTAGGCATCAGCTCACGAGGGTCAGGATGATGAGTTGATCAAGCCACTGCCAATAACTGCTAAAAAGGGGTCCATCACAATATGTGACAATTAGAGGTGTACCAATTCTACAAGTTGTGGTTGTTCCAGCTACAAACGAAAAGTAAATGGTGGTTAAACTTGTTTTGGAGGAGTGTTTAGCAATGGTGGCTGTGTCAAATATCGAGTTGAAGTAGGATAAAATGATGTTTCTATTTGACATTGTATGATCAACCTGGTTGGGGATCTTTCCTTTATTGGTTGCAATAGAAATAAGAGGATTTTGGGCAATATCGTCATTTCTTGTTGTTGCAAATGCTTTGATGGATGTCATGAGCACAAAGGAGTTTGATTGTTCCAAGATGGTTGTGGGCTCCTTTCTTTTGGCAATCTATTCACTAATTGTTGATTTTTTTATATTTCTCTTGTAATGTATAAGAAAAGTGGGAGAATATTTGGATTAAGTGTCATACACCTTGTGATTCCTAATAGTTATATTATTGTTTAATATGCATCAATTATGTGCCTGCATGGACAAGGGAATCCTACTTGAAGTGGCGCTATGTGTCACTCATAAAAATTTGTATTTGGCAGGTTGTAAGCAGCACTTAACCTAATAGAAGCTACTAAATGCAACTACCATTTGCAAGGTGTGAATGATTTACTTTCGAAGGACTTACTTGGGAAAGAACATAAAGAGAGTGACATAAGTGTGTAATAGAATATCAATGAGGATTTCAGAGCATCTTTACAAAAGGTGGAAAAGTCCTAGATTTTGTGCCTTGATTTGGGTGTCTAATTTGCTCACGCTTTCAACACATGGTTTTGAAAACTATTTTTGTTTATGACTTTGGACTTACCTACATATTAGACACGTGGGTTGGTGGATACTCTATAAAATTTTCTTCATAGTTGACCTCTTGCTGCTCATGGCTATGACATTGGAGTATGGCTATGGATGTATGGTTGAGATGTTGCGAGATTGTTCACAGGGTGCACCTAATCTGTTGTAGCAGGTTTAAGTGAAGAGGACACCAAAAAGAGACGCCTAAAGGCCAAACTCAATTTTAGAGAAGGTTTAAGTGAAGAGGAGTCACCAAAAAGACATGCCTAACAAGTAAAAGGCCAAGTTAAGAGGCAAAGATGAGCACCTTGGTGTTTGTCAACTGATAAGGGTGTCCAATGTGAGCGACTTATGTGTTTGTTGATTGTCATTCAAGAGAAAAAAAGCTTCATAGGGTATACCTATACTAATGATATCAGTAAAGTGGCTTAAATGACTGAAAAAAGTTCTTGATAGTAAAGATTAAGGTTTGACTAACATTGACCACTACATGAGCTATCTAGCAAGACATATCGATCGGTTTTTATAAATACAGGGCTATCAGTCTCCAATAATAGTATAAAAGGCTTTTCATTCATCTACAATAGCAGTTCTTTACAATGGCAAAGGTGGTAGCAGGTTTTCAGTAATTTCTGGAGGTTTCAGAGATAACTTTTACTCTGTTTACTAACAAAGTTTCTATCAACTTGTGTCACTTCCAAGGTTTTATTTGACGAGATTGATAGAGGTGAAATCTTATGGTTTCAAAACATTTCTGAACAAGCATTGAGATAATATCTTAATATGTCTTTGCTGTTGTTCAGGGTTCCTGTCTCATGATGTTGACCTAGGGCTGAAAACCTAGGTTACAGGGTAGTTTTCAGTAATTTGAAGGAGGATAGCACAGCAGTTCTTCAACCTCTTCTATTATAGATATTAATGACAATTTCTTGTGGGTTTATTATTAGTTTCAACAATTCTGGTGCCTACAGTATTATCACACTTGCACTCAAGGGATTCAACCATTGTTTTTCAACCTTGTCAAGGCCCTGAAAAGTATAAATTGTACAAAATGATCAAGATAGTTAAGGTCGCTGAAATCTTTCATAAAGAAACCTATGTTTCAAATCATTTAATTTTCTTGTCTTTCACTGACGACATCAGATTTGAGTAACCAAGTTGGATTGGTGAAAACTCATTGTGATCAGGGTTTCCAAATTCTTTAGAGACCCAACAGGTTTCAGAAAAAAGCGCATCAAAATGACCAGAAACATTCAGGCTTCAAATTGCTATTTTCGGAGGTGGCTATTAATACTAGTTGCCATTTCAGAGGTCCAAAGTTTGGACAAAGGGTCAAGGCTTATTTATAGATCACTTCAATTTTTTCTTTAAAGTTTTTATTTCCTACTTTTCAAGAGTTATACAATTTTTTCCTTGAAACATTGAATTTTGTGATAATAATGATTATCCCAAGTCCCAAAAAATTCGGCATCTTGTAACCTTATAAATTAGTTCTTTGAGAACAAAACAAATACAATGGTAGTGGACACTACATTATGTTGTTCAATCTGTTATTCTTGTGTTTGCATTATTGTACTTGTGATTTCATTAATTCAGTTGAAACTATGTATTGAAGTTATCTGTTCATCTAGATTGTAACTTTGCATACAATTTAGCTATTTAAATTATAAAATCACATGTTTTGTACAGAAGTAGCCATTATCTCTTTAAAATCATGGTTGCATTTCATTTTTGGCCTCCACTTTAGCCAATAGGCAGCTATGGTTGTTGTGTTTAAAGTTAGATGCTTTTATTCAAAACCCATAAAATTATGCTTCTAAGATGAGTTGTTACCAGTCGTGTGCTCATACCCAAGGCAAAAAGATAAGGAATCAGTTATTTCCTTAATGCAAAACTCCCCCAACAAAGTATTGTATGATGTGAATAACCATATACTTTGTATATAGGTTAGTGTCTAGGGTTAGTTTTAGATGTTAAGGAGTTTCCCCTTATATTTTCAAGAGCTTACCTCACATTCTATTCCAGTTTGAGTTGTCTCGAAAGAGACGGTAAAACACAAACAAAGTGCAAACCCTAACACTGATAAAATTTAAGGAGCTTCCCCTTATATTTTCAAGAGCTTACCTCACATTCTATTCCAGTTTGAGTTGTCTCGAAAGAGACAGTAAAACACAAACAAAGTGCAAACCCTAACACTGATAAAATTAAAAATATATATTTAATTGCATCATTTTTAATTACAAAAACAGCAATTGAAATTGAATAATTACACTTTAATACATAATAACAAAGTTGACTGAAATGCATTTGAAACATGAACAAATAGCATCAATTTTTTTTTTTCAAAAACGGCATTTTATATCATGAAATGATAAATCATACTAAATTAAAAAACAGCCTTTAAACAACATAAATACTAATTTGAATGCATTCCAAAAATGCAGACATATAGAATTTAGGAAGGAAAACAAATTTCATAAGCGCTTGGGAAAAAGTCACTGAAATTTTAAAAATAGCAGAAATCCACTCCTTCAATCGGATTTGATTGTTTAAACACAATTGCAAATGATGTGAAGAAAATTGGAGGACCGGATAGGTTTTTTAATGCCAAATTTAAATGTTTGTTGTGCATTCTTCGGTATTTTTTCCCATGTCCCATGTCCATCCCACACGAGATTGAGAGATGCAAGAACAAGCTAGAAAAGAATTTTGTAAATTAAAGGCGGAAGAAGTCACAATGAAACATTGAGACAGCACGTTTCACTTCAAACATCTCAAATATAAGTTTACAAATAACCATCACAGGAGTTTTATTTGCTTTTTTATCAGAAAACCAAACAAATTGATTAAATCCTAATCAGAAAAGTTCTCTCTATGCCTGAAGACTACGAAACAAATAAAAGAAACAAAAAGGTGGAAGATAAGCAACACATTGCCTCCTTCGTAAATAATCATTATCTTTCAGTAATTGTTGTCAAATGTCCTTTCATGTTTAATTAAAGCATTAATGGAACTCTTATATAAATATAACCATCTAAGCATTTAAGAATCTCATTCTGTAAGCATGTTTGTATGTCACTCTATGGTGCAGGTATTATATTACAATTCTGATCCAATTGGGGAATCTTTTCTTTGCAGATTATCATTTGGCTATTAACTGTGGAGGACAAGAACTAAAATCCTCTGCTCATGGACTTTATTTTGACAGTGATTTTAATGAACTTAATGACTCAACCTTCTATCTGAGTCCTAAACGAAATTGGGGTGTTAGTAATATAGGCTATCTTATGAAACATTATACAGAATACAAACCTGAGTTAGAGACCCCACATATAGTTAAGGTTAACAGCCCACCTAACTCCTTTGATCCACAACTGTACAACACAGCACGTACTTCTCCTTCCTCTCTAAGGTACTATGGCTTGGATCTCCAAAATGGACCATACAATGTAAAACTCCACTTTGCAGAGATACAGTTTCCAGCCAGCCAAAATTCAAAAGGAGTTCGGATATTTGATGTCTATATTCAGGTATAGTCTTTCTCCTTTAGCACTCTGTTTCAGCATTTAGGCGTCTCTACCAAGATTGCAATCTGATTTTAAGTCTCTTAAATCACTACAGAAAGTAAAAGAAACTTGACTAAATTTCTTGTCTTATCATTATAACAGTTGTGCTTGGTCAAATTGATAAAAAAATATGCAGGGAAAGAATGTATTGAAAGATTTTAATATAATGGAGGAAGCTGTAGAGAAAAATCCTGTAGTTGTCAAGAACTTCACTACCAATGTGACAGATAATATCTTAGAGATTCACTTTTTTTGGGCTGGTAAAGGAACATGTTGCGAGTCACAACAAGAAATCTATGGACCTTTGGTGTCAGCTATTATAGTTGATCCTGGTAAATAAAATCTTCATGGAAGAATTCTTTATCATTTTCAAGATGTTTTAGGAAGCTAAATGCTAAGGCAATAGCTTGGTTTTTATAATCATGTAGTAATTACATAAATTGTGGTGTTCTGATAATTTCATTTTCTGTTGGTTTCTGATATTGTCAAATATCTATCTGGCAGAGTTCAAACCTCGTATTCCTAAGAATACTAAGGCTATTAAAACAGATATAATTATTGTTGGAGTAGTGGGGGGGCTGGGCCTTTTGCTAGTTATATCTTTAATATTTATCAAGAAAACAAAAATGTGGGAAAGCATACTCTACTATGTTAGAAGGGACAAAAGTGAGTAATCTTCAAAACCAACACTACCTAATTCCATCAATGCTTTTACTTTATGACTTACAACTCACTTGTTGAATTCTTCCTGTATCTGGTTGGACGATCAGCAGAATTAAAGAAAATGACAGGCAATTATTTCAGCTTAAGGTTGATGAAAATTGCAACACATAACTTTGATCCCAAAAATAAGATAGGAGAGGGTGGATTTGGTGCAGTTTATAAGGTATATTTATATGCATCCTAAAACTTGAGTTTACATGGTAAAAAAAATCATGAAACACATGCATAACATTTATATTGGTGCTTCTCAGGGAAGAATAAAAAGTTTATTACACTATTGTGCAGGGCATACTACCAGGTGGGAGAAAAGTAGCAATAAAGAAACTGTCACATCTCTCAAAACAAGGGAATCACGAGTTTCTGACTGAAGTAAGCATAATATCTGCAGTGCAACATCCAAATCTGGTCAAACTTTATGGTTGCTGTGTAGAAGGAGGAGAGCTTCTCCTGGTATATGAATACATGGAAATTGGCAACCTTGCTCAAGCTTTATTTGGTAAAGCCATGCTATATCTATGATCAATTCCACCGCAAATAAAATCCATTGCTCATTTGCTATGAACTAGTAAGTCATGTCATACAGTAAACGGGACCTGATTTTATTTCTTGTATTCTTATTATGATATCAGATCCTGGTGAGGCTAGGATCAAGCTAGATTGGCCCACAAGGTACAGAATTTGCCTAGGAATTGCACGAGGGATTGCATATCTTCACGAGGAGTCACTTCTAAGAATTGTGCATAGAGACATCAAACCTACAAATATTCTTCTAGATAAACATTTACATCCCAAAGTGGCAGATTTTGGGTTGGCTAGGCTCTTTGATGAAGAAAGTACTCACGTCAGCACCACAAGGATTGCTGGAACCATGTAATCTAAAAAATAACTATGTTTTTTAATTTATTTATACTCCAAAATTTACTTTCCAAGGTGCTGACTATTTTTCATCCTAAATCTTCAGAGGGTATATGGCTCCAGAGTATGCTTTGAAAGGGCATCTCTCAGACAAGTCAGATGTTTACAGCTTTGGAGTTGTTGTGCTTGAAGTTGTGAGTGGCAGAATCCACACAGACATGAGGTTGGAAGAAGAAAAAAGTTATCTTCTTGAATGGGTAACAGTCCATATTCAAACTATATTTGTGTATAATACAGTGGTAGGTGTTTTAATGCAACTTAATAATATCATTTAATATCTGGCTTGCTAACACAGGCTTGGCAATTATATGTGGAAAAGAAGACTCTGCAATTGGTAGATGTAAACCTATTACAATCAGGATACAATGAAGAAGAGGTGGTAAGAATGATTCATGTGGGTCTACTGTGCACCCATGAGAATCCTAGTGCAAGGCCTTGTATGTCCACAATTCTTGAAATCATGGAGGGTGGCATGGCAACACCTGCTCCACAGTCTCAACCAGGGTATATCAATCAGCAGCAAACTTGGGAGCTGGCTGCTGGAGAGCACTAATTCAGGCACAATCCTCAGCAACAAGTAAGAGCTCAGGCTCCAGCTAGAAAGGATCTGGAAAAGACAGCTCTTAAATGTTGAGAAGAAAAGATTCAAAGTTAAATAAGAAATACTGCTTCTGCCAAGTACAGATCATGATTATGAATAACATACTCAACACTTTACTAACTAGCTAAACAGATTTTCCGATACTCTCATTCATCTTTACTGTAGCTATCTATTTATTGTTTTAAGATTAATGAAAGAGGATGAACTTTTGTCCTTGGGTAAAGAAAGGGCTCTCAGCTAATAATGCCTAAAACCTGATGTCATGTCCCAACTGTCACACACACTTGTCAAACTATTGACTATATGTTTGGTAAAACTAAACAAACTGTGCATGTTCTTATAAACTTGTTTTATTGAATTCTTTAAGACTAATGCATATAGTTTAAACAACAAAGCATGGCAAGACCAATATTTAACATTTCTTTGGTGCATATGAAGAGCAATAGTGACTCTCTAGTCAATAATTTTCTTGATGAGAGAGGATATGCTTCACTTCATGACAGCCATTTACAAAGCATGGCAAGTCCTATATTCACTTTTATCCAATATTTAAATCAAATACAAGTCATCAGATGATGTTTAGAGAAAGTGGACAGTCATGTCTGACATTGCAGATTATTTTATTGTTTTCTATATTAACATGCTATTTATAAAATTTCATTCTATATCACATTTTTTCTTAGTTACTAGTTCAGGTTCAGGTTTCCAAGTATGGCTAAAGAAAATTGGGATTGAGTAAATTTTGTGTACAATATGAAATAATTCATATACAAAATCATCAATATATACATATTTTAGGCTAAAAAAAGAGTTAAATTCAGATGACCACATGTATACATGTTTGAAGTTGTTCCAAGGTCCATTGTAAAGTTTAGGGTTAGGTTATCAAATTGATCAATTAATCTATGAATGTGAAAAACAAAATTAAAAATTAAAAAAGTGAAGAAATTTTTGAAATAGTCTTGACCCATATCCAAAGCAAACCAACCCTAAATCCTAACACAAAATGAACTTGAGCCAAATCTAGGGATTTTTCCTATCAAACCAATTAAAAAGCAGTTTTTATACAAGAGGACATTATGAAAAGCTTTAGGAAGTCCATAGAGCATATAGAACATTGATTTTTCATGAGTGATTGTAAAAGTTAGCAAGTGAGCTTGCCCCAAATCTAGGGGTTTTTCCTATCAAACCAATAAAAGAGCAGTTTTTATACAAGAGGACATTAAAAAAAGCTTTAGGAAGTCCATAGAGCATATAGAACGTTGATTTTTCACGAGTGTCAATTTTTATACAAGAGAACATTATGAAAAGCTTTAGGAAGTCCATAGAGCATATAGAACATTGATTTTTCACGAGTGATTGTAAAAGTTAGCAAGTGAACTTGACCCAAATCTAGGGGTTTTTCCTATCAAACCAATAAAAAAGTTTTTATACAAGAGGACATTATAAAAAGCTTTAGGAAGTCCATAGAGCATATAGAACATTGATTTTTCACGAGTGATTGTAAAAGCTAGCAAGTGATCAACAACATGATACTAAGGTCCTAAGATACTGGGTTCGCCCCTGGACCCCCCCGGACTAGGATAAGTTTGAACCAGTTCGTGGTCCGCCTATGGGTCCGGTCTGGGTCCGGTCCACAGGGCCAAGTTTGAACCACCCAGCAATTAGTTCGGACCCAAGCGAACTTGCCAGAAAACGGCGAACTTGGAACGAACTTTGCCAAATTTTCGCCACCGGAAGGAGTTTAAGACATTTTTTTTTTGGCAAAATTTATAAATTTTTGACATCCACAACCCAAATTTTTGACATCGCCGAACTTGGGCGCTGCCCCTTGACCCCGTCTTGGGGGCTTTGAAAGCCCCCAAACCCCCATTTAATAATTTCGGGTGGAAATTGCGCCAATAAAAGTGGGGAAAAATTAACCTTCGAGTCTTATTAGGTTCCATATAGAAGATGATGATGATGAAGAAGAAGAATATCAATAAATTATTAATCCATTAGTTGAACTTCAAACAATGATACTTGAACTAATGTTATGATTTAATTTTAATGTTTTGAATCTTTGATGCTGAACTTGAACTTGAAGTATATGATGGTATGATCATGGATTCATGATGCTATGATTACAAATTTACAAGTGTTTTTATTGTTTAAATGTTTACTTTTTATGATACTATGTGACATTCTAATCTTAAC
>MU215618.1:134924-148407 GCA_018584345.1 Thuja plicata
TCTCATGATATTCACCAAGTACTCATGATGTCCATAAGGTATGTGCACAAGTATCACCCATGTGATACCTACCATAGGGACATTATAATCATGGTTTGTTCATGGATATTAATCCACCATGGTATATTTATACAATACAACCTGTAGATATCTATGTGACGATATCTATCTCTCAGTAGATATTGATTTACAAGATATGATCTATCATGATCTACTTAGATATCAACCACATGATATTCATCATGATAGAAGATCAAGTTATTGTAAGATCATCACCTTGCAATAACTACCAGAAGTACAAGTGATAATCATTTAGAATTCGCCACTTCATGGTGTACACAAGGCCCATAAAGTCATGAAAGTCACACACATGACATCCACCTTGATTCATCTCAAGGGTTTGGATCCACCATGGCTCATCCCAGAGGGTGGAAACAAGGATTTTCACCACAAATTTCTCTCTTAAAGAGATGAATGCAAACAATTTATCATTGATGCTAAGAACTTCTTTTCAGCTAAGGCTTCATTCTCCAATGTATCAAGCTTATCTCAAAAGTACACAAACTTCTCTCTAGCAAGAGACTTGGTGAGAATATTGGTTGTCTGTTCTGCAGTGATAATGTACCTCGACTGAATACTAGAGAAACCATCTCGACATGGTCTACTCTCTCTGAATCAAGATCCTCGAATGTCCACTGATGCAGATCCTCTAGTTGCTCCCTCTGAAGCTCAAGTTCGTGCATCAACCTCCTGACCTCTTCTTCCAAGGTTGTCTCTAATGGATTGTCAAACTCCCTCTGAATCTGATATCAACTTTCAACTCAGTCCCATAACTGCAAGCATTAAGTTCTTTCTCCCTTGAATGCAATCTCATATGCTTCTTGATTTGTCCTGAAAGCACTTCAAAGAGAGATTACAAATAGTTCATAAAACTAAACTATCCTGAAGAGAAATATCAATGATAGAAGCATACAGGATTTACTATCTCGATCTTATAGCATGAAATAATGACTCAAAATTCATAAACATTATTCAAGGGTAGAAATACTTATCTCTTATTGTCAAATATTGTAGCCCTCTGGCAACTTCTTCCACTGAATTCAGTCTCCCTTGTTTGCTTTGCAGTGACTGTTGACAAGAATGCTTGTTTTCCATACTCGTAGTGTGTAATGTCCTTTACAGGGATTGGATAGATTATAATGAAATCTCTTGTCCACAGTTGCACCATGCCGAATACGTTCACGATTGTAGTGTGCAATATTAGTCCACTAATCTGCTTTAGATTTAACATATTCTCAATAGGCACTAGAAAACCCAGTACCTTCAAGGGATGTTTGCCTTCAAACAAGCTCAGTATTAAAGCAATAGTAAAGTAGATGCTTCAAATCCTTGCACATCCTAAGTTCCTAAAACAGGAAATAACTCCACGTCTCGACAAGGCAGAGTCATCCTGTAATGTCCCTAAATGATGAATGTTGTTCTGAATTGGACGCTCAAGGCATCATCAAAATTTGCCTTTCAAGCCCTTAATTATATTTTCACAAGCACCGAACTTCTACCACTTGCATCAAAGAGAAGAGCAACAACATACAATGCTATTTATGCCCATAAATACCCCTGTCGATAATTTTCTTCAACAACACTGCAAGGCCTTTGGCTTTTCCAATGAATGCCTCTCAACACCTCCAGATTGCAGCTTGCAGGTGTGCAGAGTTTTCAATTCCGCTCTAAGAGATCCTGTTGTGCTCTCTAGCGAATATACCCAATTGTGGAAATTTCACTTATGAGTACTCCAGGAAAGGTACGATATTTGCATTAGTATTTATCTCACGATCACGCACATCATGTCATAATTCATGCATGCCGACAATGATCGGTGGTCTTTAATCCTGCAGGAGCCTTCATTCTACCTTGTCAAGAGAACCTAATTTCATCTCACACAACTTCTGCAACAAAAAAAACAATGGTACCTGATTCTCAACCATCACCAAATCTCTCATAATTGCGTTGACTGTCGCCATAGTTTGTGTCGAATGCCAAAGAGGAGACTCCATCAAAACATTGCACATCTAATGAATTCTAATGCTTGGATGAAATACTTAATCTGGAACCTTATTTACTCTGTTGAAAGAGCCAATCGGGTCTCACGAATAACAATCACACTTATATCTTTATTATCACAATGTTAAGTCGTAGTACTTCTTTGCAGGTCTTCCTCTTGAGGTCCCTCTGTTTTGAGACTTCGTGCGCTATCCTTAGATCCAAAAGCTTCTATAAACGATATTTGACTAACAAGTTGTTGGATGATGATGAAGACTCAATCTTTCCAATTAGAGAATGGAGAATAGAAATAATTTTACCACCATGGTGCTCGGCATTCGGGTCTTACTACATTTCAATTTACCATGAGAGTGTCCAGTGCTTGAGGACTAAATCTCGATTGTATACAAACTCAAGAGCTTTATGTTCACTTGATTTAGACAATGGTTGGTTCCGCAGGCACGTTTGGGACCAAATCGAGATTTTATAAGACCATATTAACTATATGGAATTAGGCGGTGGTTAATACAAAGGGTGGTGCAGTTTTTTTGGAGGGAATCTTTTCTCTTTGATTGGTGTTCACCATTTAGGGAACCCTTCTCTCTCCCTGCGCATCATGCTTGATTACAGACCATGGAGGAGAACATGGGGGGGTGTTCCTTGGAAGAGGCATCATGGTAGTGGTTTAAGGACTGCTACGAGCACCGACTTATGAAGAACAGATTCATGGCTCTCAGCTTTGCCCTTCACAAATTACTTGTTCTCTAGCGCACTAAGTAGGATGGAGCTCAAGTATCCAACATCAGGTCGGCCTTCACCCGTTTCGAACGGAAAAATGGGTGTTTTCATTCAGATGAGGGAATGCGTGGATGATTGTGAACCCCATTTTTCATTATAAGTAAAAGTAGTAATTGCTCGTGCAATATTGGTTCCACAAATCCTTATCCTCCAAATATGTCATTGCCCTCTGCATCTGCCTATATAAATCTGATCAGATCTCTCTAACCTGCTCTGATACCATGTTAAAGTTAATCAAATTATAAGTAGGTACATATAGAGATCCCTTTTCTTAATTTTGTTGTTTCACAAAGAGGCTTTACTAACTTATGAGTTATATGCAGGTTGCTGCAGGTATGAGAAGAATACAATATTAATTCAATATTAATTCTCAAGTATCACTGATGGAGATCAATGTCTTATGGCTTGCACTTATGTATTTCTCTACTTGCCATCTAATTGATCTACATCAGATTAGATATCTGAATGAGAAGACGTGTTGAAGAATAGACATGTCTCCACATACGTGGAGACATGTCTCTTCAGCGATATGTCTTATCATAATGGATTCACATAAACATTAGTTACGGTAAACAACAATATACCGATTCACATAATCGGTTTATACATTAAACGATTCACATAATCGGTTTATATGAATATCGACTAAGACGATAAACTCAACAAATGAACTTGGATCTGTTAATGAAGGTGATCGATTATGATCATACCATTTGATCATAACTCGATACTTAATTAAATCGGTGATCATAAATTATATATTAATCTCAAGATCAATTTGGTCGATGTGTTTATTGATTAAATATGAATTTGATTTTATTAATATATGTATCAATCTCATGATTGATAATTTTAAATATCTCATTTATATATATTATGTATGTATGGATATTTATATATGTAATAATAATAAACTCAATTATTATTATTATATATATTAATATGTATGCATATTAGTAAATCATCAATCATGTTGTTGGCATAATCAACATTATATGATATCAATGGTTATATTTATCTGACCGAAGCTACCATCATTAACACTTTTAAGTATTTTGCACTTTGAATTGGTTGATCTCTGCCAGAGAATTGTGCCAGCGTTAATCTCATCCAAAGATTTAGATTGTGCTTAATTTGGTGACCAAATGGTGAAGAAGATCCAGCGTTTCATATCAGTCTTAAATTGCAGAGTGCTAGGAATGTTTTTAAATGCAGATCGCTGCCTTTAGAGGCCAGCGTTTTGGAGTTTGGGAAGCTGACCTTCATTTGCAGGCAGCGGCAGTTTATTATAGTGTTGCGTTCAATATTTCTGGGCAGCGCTTGTGTTTATGGGAGCAGCGATAATAAATAAGGGCTGCGATTCAGTGGTTGGAAGACACGTTTTGGCATTGGAGCACCATCTTCAATCTTTCTCAAGCCACCACGATAATCTCAGTTAGTTTCAGAGGCTGCGATGTAATTCTGCAATATTTCACATGCATGCAAAATCATTACAGGTTCTTTATACATTGTTCTCAAATAATTTCTTCATGTATGATATTATTTTGTATATTCCTTTGGTGAAGAATTGAGGAAATTTATTAACAAAACAAATTTGTAAGTGCATTGTGGTAATTTGCAAATTGAATTTCAAGCTTTGTATTTCAGTTCCATACATTATCAAAATACCAAAAAGTATAAATTCTGGAAAAAAACATAAACTCTTTGCAAAAACAAATCATTCTAGTGATGGTGAATTTGAGGTAGAACCACAGGGGGTTCTTACATGCAAACAATTACTCGAAGGAAAAACTCACTGATTTGAGGTGGCCCAGTTTCCAACAAGTAATGACAAAGAACTTTGTGACTACTCATCAAGTTTTGTCAAGCCTAATTAAAAAACTCAAGACAAAGTTATGACACCAAAACATAGTTTTGATGCAATTTAACACTGAAAAATAAGATTTCTTTTCCTAATTAACACTAGACACCATAGCTAAACCTCACATAACAATTGTATATCCTTGAGAGCAAAAGGTAGTAGGAAGAAACATTTTGTCAAGTGAGAGTGGTGTTGTATGGACAAGGAGTATGGGGGACTAGGGCTTAAAGACTTGAGGTTGCATGGCATTGCCCTAGCTGTTAAATGGATTATTAAGGCTCTTGAGGGAGATGAGCGGTGGAAATTTTTTGTAAGGAATAATATCTTGCTGGCTATGCCCAAGCATGCCAGGAAATTGAAAGATCTGCCATTTAATAACCTCCTCATTAACAAGTATAGTATTTCCCCTGCCGGTTCTGTAGTTTTCATACTTAAAGATAAGCCCCTTGCTCTTCAATTGATGATTGGCCATCTCTTAGCTAGAAGAATGATTTGCCTCAATCTAATTGGAGAACGTTCTCCATTATGAGGGAAGCCTGCAAGGATTTCCATATCCCTATTTGATTGCATCAATGATACTGATCAAAATAAGGAATTCAAATGGAATGATGGTACTATATTATGCAATACTAAAGCTAAAATTATTTATAAAGCACTTGTAACAACATTAATATCTCTAATTACTTGAATACGAAATGGAATGTTAAGTTAGATGCTCAATATGGTAAAAATGTTTTCTATGTTTAAGGGAATTTACCACCCTCGAGATTGATGAAATCTCAAAGGATGAATCGATCCTTGCGCCACCACACAAAACTAGCACTCTGGTGAGCTAGGGTGATCAAGAAGACTAATGGATTAACTTAGAATTTAAAGACTTGAATGGAGAGCAAGGTAAATTAAAGAATCAAAAATAACTTGACTATGCTTACAGATATAAATGTTTTAACTACTGCAAATAGGAAAACAAACTATCAAGACTAACTGCCCGGCTCCGTGAGCTCACTGTCGTGGACGCTAGCACGTGTTTGGGACCATAACACGGATACAAGAGGACAACATAGCGCGTGGACGTCCTATACAAACGGGGTATGGAAACCAAGACAGAAAAGTGCGAGACAAGAAACTCACATAACAAAAAGTAAATTTGGATTAACAACAAGAAATAGGAAATATGACTAAACTATAAGAACGACTATTATAAGGAAAACAAAGGAAGAAGAAAGCTCATAGACAGGAGGTAGAAGAATCACAAGATCTCTTGCTCCTTCCTCCTTCAAAACGTGCACACAAAGAGAGGAAAAATGTTGAGGCTGTTTGGAGACCTGCCTTAGTCAAGTCCCTATTTCGATGTTTCCACCTCCACAGCAACTAGATAGATAGATAGATAAATGATAAATGACAATAAATGAAATAACAAGAATAAAATTAAGACACTATGAAATTCTTAATGAAATGAGATGGGATGAATGGACTCCCCTTTGAAGCCACAAAGTCAGAGCTTGATGGGATGAAGTTGAGGTTGAGCTAGTGAGAAAGAAAGGTGGTAGAGCTACAACATGAGAGTACCAAAAAGAATTTTTTCATTAATTAATCAATTGCAATTCATTAATCGACCTTTTCACATTCCTCTATCTCTTTATAATATAAATATTTTTGATTATTTGATTATCTAAGTCTTCTTCTATAGTTGAATAATTATTTAAATTTATTCCTCTGTTCACAAAATGGGTAAATTTTCATTTATTCATGCCTTTGCTAGAAAAATTAAATAATTTTATTATTTATTTTCTTCTTTCCCACTCACCTCTCCACTATCTTATAGCCCCTTCCACTTGTCTTCTAATTCCTTTCAACATCTCCTCCACTCTCCTATCTTTGGCAGATTGTCTAAAACGTGGTCCTAGTTGTCCATCCTTTCTCAAATGAATTCGTACTCCACCATCAATCTATCTCCCTCCAAATTTATAAAATGAGCTTTTCTTTTATCATTCTAACATAGCGCTTGCAGATTTATGAGGGCAATAATAATTCATTTTCAAAGGAGACTCATGAGCAATGGAGAATCACAACAAGAAGAATGTTTGGTGTTGCACTGCTTATGTTCATTTGGTTTATTCACATTTCTTCTTGCTTCTCTTCATTGTTAGTCTAGATCTTTGATTTGATTTGAGGGGTTTCCAGTTGCCTTAGGAGAATCATTGCATTTCAGATTTATAGGCTTACACGAAGCATTACTATTTTATTGGTATCATTGAAGAAAATGTTTGTGAGTAAAAAATGCTTAGACTCACGTCCTATGGGACGTAGTGTTGTGGTCAAGTCACTTTGTTGGTGTCACGACAACCAAGGTTCAAACCCCGTTGGACTATTGTGCTTGCAAGTCTTGTGTCTTTGCTAGGCTAATATGCTCGCAGGTTTGAACCAATGATGTGACCCTCCGTAGCCTCTAGGTGGTTATGCCTTACCAATAAAAAAAGCTTAGACTCACTATATTTAAAGAAGACTAGTGGAAAGAGGATGGCACGAACAATGTTTGATAATGTCATTGGAAAGAGAGTTGCAAGCTTGATTGACAAGGAAAATCAAACTTCAACTCAAATTTCAAAATAAATCCTTTATTTTTAAAACTTATAAATATTTACTTTCATTGTTCGTTTGTAACTTTGAGTTGTTTTCTTGTAAATTTGTAAATTATGCAAATTTGCAAATAACATTTAAATTGAAGGGGAAGCTCATCTTCTTGTTATGGCTTAAGCAGCCCACCATATGGAAACGATATGAAAAGATGTATTTGCACCTGCCTTCAAGGGAAAAGTATCACATAGACAGTTTAGATACTCCTCGTTTATAGAGGTTGAGATACTTGATATAAAGAGGCGAGTTATTGAGAATGTGGCTACAAGAGTAGGGGTAATGAGAATTGGATTGTATGACATTGATGTCACATAGAAGTCATTGCCATCTAGTAGCAAGGAGAACCCGTACATGTATCCTTATAGGTTATAAAAGAAGATGCAACCAAATCTAAGTAACCTCTCTACAACTTTTCACTAGAACAAGGCCTTGTGTTGTAAACACACACGCCCCATTGCAAATGGGGACCCAATATTTTCTTCTTGCTACCTTAAGTTGTCGTAGGTGTTTGCTGGTTTTTGCTTAGCTTGGACATGTTTGGGTCTCTTAATCTCCTCGCAGTTCGGAAGGTCGTTGTGTCTTGTTAAGTTCAGAAAGGAACTTTGATCAATTCATGAGAGAAGTATGGAGTTGAAGAAGTTGTCATTGCCAAAGTTGGGAATTGAGGACAAAGTTGTCAAAATGTCACCAAGTGAAAAAGTTGTCCAAATATTGTGAAATGTCATCAAAGTTTCAAAGTGATGTTTAAATCTTATTGGGGTTGGAAGTCCAAGGCTTCAATGTGAAATTTGAAAATTGCTAAGTGGAAATCACAATTCAAATCAAAGATGGAAATGCTGAGTGCAAATTGGAATTCAAGTTGCTAAAGGAAGATAAGTCGAAATTCTAAGTTCCTAGTGAAAAACTGCAAAGAGTTCAATCAAGTCTCAAGTCAAAAAATGGAAACTTTTGTGAATTTCCACCTAGAATGTGAATTTGCACCCAAAATGGTAGGGATTTCCACTTAAACTTAAGAATTGTGCTCAAACACTTAATCATTTCCGACTTAACTTCTAAAATGTGCCAAGCTCAAGCTCATTTCCAGCTCCATGTTGGAAACCCACCCTAGGAAAAATGATGGATTTCAAGGTCTAAATGGTGAGAAGTAAAGAAAAATGAAGTTTCAATGTGAACTCCTTATGGAATTCTGCAATCAAATGATGAATTTCAAGCTTCAAAATGAAATTTGGAATTCTGAGAGGCGATTTTCAGCTCCAATACTAAAAGGCACCCTCAAGATGACTTCATTTCCAGCTCCAATGTGAAATCGTGCCCTCATTATGCATTTGCAAATCCCACGCTCAAATGCACTCTACTTGCAATGCATTTCCAACTTATCTTTGAAAACCCGCCCAAGCATTTGAGCGTTACTATCTCCACTTCTCATTTGCACCAAAGGTTGAAGGCGGGAAATTCTATTTTAAAAATGAGAATATCCAAGAATTGAATATGAATGTCATTCATAATTGCAAGGTGGGAATACAAAATCCTTCATTGGAAATGAAAATTTCAAAGTTTGAGAATGAAAAGATCCTGATCAAAATATGAATTTCAATGGACTTCCAAAGTAAAAAGGTGAAAGATTGAAATTAAGAATTTTTTAGTGAAGAAACAAAATCCTTAGTAAAAAGGCCAAAATCAAGGAATTTCCAGCTTAATTGCTCATTTGGCCTTCTCTTGGAGAGTATTTCCAGCTTATCCTCTCAAATATGCTCAACCTCAAGGTCATTTCCAGCTCACATGTCAAACCCACCCAAGCATTTTTTCATTTCCAGCTTGCTTGCAAAATCGTACCCACCTTGTCCTGGGCACAATTTTGATTCCATGTGACTTCTTGCATTGAAATACAAAGGTTTCAAGGTGTAAATCAGGACTCCTCACCAAAATAAATCTGATTCAAGTAGGTTGAAGGTCAACTTTTCCATGAAAACATCATAATCAGATCTGCAATCAAGGAGAAAAGTCATGATCAAGTCTCGAAATTCAGCATGAAATCAACATCAAAATTATAACATTGAAGGAGTTGAAGGTGAAAAACTATTTTGGAGGCTAAGACGGCATATGAATTCCAAGGAAAGACGACTTCGAGCTGGTACTTTGTAAGAACCCCTTCTGGTTCTAACTTCTGAAAACTCAATTTTGACCTTTTGACATTTCGTCAAAACATTGGCATGTAATATCTATGCTCTGATTTACTGAGTGTATAAGGTTTGCTTTCTTTGTATTTAAATGGTTTGACGATCCCAAACATATCTTAATGCATTGAAATACAAAGACCTTGCTAGCTATGCACATATATCTCATCTCATTTCATTCCATACTATTGCAATTATTAACAAAGATCATCAAAGGAGCATAGGAAACAATTATTAATTGAGAATATTTAAACATGGAGCTGATCACAGATTAATATGTTCTCCCAAATGTAATCGCAACCTCTACACACAAACCCAAGGTGGCAGTTGAAGCTTGTATTTCAAAACGTGGCTACATAATCGACAATGGCTGCCCAAACACAGACACTGCTTCAATTTTCAGATCGCAGCCTTCTCGTTACTGGTCGCTGCTTGCATTTGATGCTTATAACCCTTGCAATTTCCTTCTGCATTGAACCGAATGGCTCCCATTTGTTCTATGACTGCCACAATCTAAACTCACACAAGCACCAATGTTTGCAATATGGCTATGTACGTTGGTTACTACAATTTGAAGTGAATCTTGAACCCCAACAATTAACATTAACCCCAATTGATCTCCTTTAAGCACACTCATGTCCTCTTAATGAAGCCAATGTTGAAACACAATTCACTGGGTCTTCAACCAGCTCACTGCGCTGAGAAAGCTTGCAAGAATTCACAATTCTTGAAGTCAAATTCCAGAAACCCTTGTCACCAAGAACTTCCCACCACAATAACAATTAAAGATAATCTAGAATGATGGTTCGATTTCCCTTTACAAACCTTTATATTTCATCAAGTAAATCGAACCTGTAGCTTCATGGATACTCTTTGCATAACTTATTCGCACTTGGGTGTTAAATGCATCGTCATTTCAAATATTTGAAAAATATATAAACAATAACTCACCCCTTCTTATATTGGCGCCACACATTAAAATATTATAATGATAACAAAAGCTTTTCGTCATATAATAAAGTTTTGAAACATATTATTAAGTCAAACTTAATTAATAAATGCTTTATAACCATTAATTCTCAAAACTTCGATGACCCAAGTCAAACACCAAATCACCAGGTGATCCATACCAAGCTTGTCCTGCCAAGAATAGTCTGGCTGAAAATCGACTTACTATAAATAGTAAGTCCCTAAAAATGAGTTATGTTGACGCCAGTCAATCTCCATACTGCCACCAAACTGTTCAGGTGTCCCACTGAAAAATAGTAACTATGACTCTCCCAAAATGATCACTTACTATAAATAGTAAGTGCACCATTCTATCTCAAACGAGAAACAATCCTGAACAAAGCCTGACAACTGCCAACTGCAAACCTTCGTGATGCCCAAACTGGACCCTCTAATCCACCCTACTAGCCTGCGAGGGTCAAATAATAGGTTAATCCCTCAAACTCTGATGCACGCAAAAATGGGGACATTACAGTCCACCCTCCTTGAAATTGCTTGTTCCCAAGCAATCTCCACTGCAAAGAAACTCCACTAAACTAGAAGTCCAAAGGAAGACTGAGAATTGTCCCACACTGAAACACAACTGCAGCACCAATATACAAACAACTGCAGAGAAGTGAACAACAATCCATCTATCTAAACTCTGCGCACTGAAACTGGCATCTGAAATAGACCCTGTACATGAGGATCATTAGTAACACTGTCAGTAACCCACACCATTGCAATACTCTCCAGTGAACCGAGACTGAAATCCTGATGCACACATAGAATCCAACAACACATTCAAGAGTGTCCAACCAAATATACATGGATCCCAAATCCATAATAGAAGTTTGTCAAGAAGAATACTCCCAGACTTCTGCTACTCAACACTAATACCAACTTCACCATACCAGAAGTGGTGAAGCAATCTAATGGGACCCATTGAACCTGCAATTCCAACCCTGTCACCACTTGGATCCCAGTATAAATGAAACACATATCCATCCACTGTAAGGAGGTAAGGATATCCGGAATCACCTGCTACACCAAATCTCCCTCGATACTCTACCAATCCCCCATGGGTGTGACATTTAACTAAACTACGAAGATAAGGACTCCCAAGGGTGCCTAAGTCACCGCCACGATATCCATCCTTCGCTAAACTGCCATGGATGTACTGACTCTACAGGTAGTCTCCCACCAACTTGCAGCTACTAACTCCATCAACTAAAGATGGGGTATACTCATCCCATAAAGGATGGTATCCACATCGATGCATAACTATGTCCTCTACATGTGGATCAAGAGAGAAATTATGAGCACTCCTCACTGTGTAGTTACAGTAAAAGGCTCTGATCTCAATCAATGGCTCATCACTAACAACTCGAGAATCAAAAGAAGGCTCCAATTTTTGACCCTGAACAACTAATTGGGTAGATGCTCTCCGCATACCCAATAGCATACTCTCTATCATGGAACAAGTGGAGTTATTATGATTTAAATGCCTCCAATGCCCTCTAGATGAACCTCAAATCACGAATGCGCATACCAGACTCGACACCATACTATCTCTCCTCAAATTATGCCCTCCAAAGAAGGTACTCAACATACTTATGAGTGCAGTCGAAGCAAGATAAGGTTGAATCAACCTTCTCTCCAAAAACCCTCAACTGATCCCTCCATCTTTGTGGCTCAACAATCTGTCGAACAAAATCAACTGCGGGGGATGAAATAACATGATTGTTTCTAGAGGGAGGAAACAACCGAACATGAGAGTCAATCTCCCAACCAGATGATACTCTGCATATATCTCATGAAGAAGATGGAGTAGTGTCATCAACTGTCACACAACTCACTGACGAATCCACCTCTACATCGCAATAACTCTCAATGATCTGCCCTACATCATCTGTCAATGTGCTGACTACTGGAGAACCTAACACGACCCAAGGCTCTCGAAAACTCTCTACCAAGGTACTCATAACATACTTATGCATGCAGTCAAAGGGAGATAAGGTTGAATCAACCTTCTCTCCAAAAACCCTCAACTGATCCCTCCATCTTTGTGGCTCAACAATCTGTCGAACAAAATCAACTGCAAGGGATGAAATAACAGGATTGTTTCCAGAGGGAGGAAACAACCGAACATGAGTCAATCTCCCAACCAAATGATACTCTGCATATATCTCGTAAAGAAGATGGAGTAGTGTCATGAATTGTCACACAACTCACTGACGGATCCACCTCTACATCACAAGAACTCTCAATGATCTGCCCTGCATCATCTATCAATGTGCTGACTACTGGAGAACCTGACACGACCCAAGGCTCTCAGCAACTCTCTACCAAGGTACTCATCCCAACTATGTCTACTGCACCTAAATGTGTGATGGATGTAGCCACATCCTCACTACAACCAGTGGATATCAACACATCACCAACTGCCATTTTAGGAAGCTGGACTGAATCTATAGCTGGTGAAGACTGTGCTCGGCTCAACTCCATGGTAACCTCTCCTAACCATGACTACGACTCCCTAAGATCCAACTGTGTGCTCTCTAATAACTCTGTAGTCACCTCAAGCTCATGAGTGAGTTCATCTACCTCCTCTTCCTTTCCCATCAACGTATCGTAACAAGTGCGACCCCACTCGAGAAGGTAGTCCCTGTCAGCTAATAATTGCAAGTAATTATGTTTCATTATTCTGACAGCCTCTCATAGTGAATGAATCTCTAATAGGGAAAAGCTACTACCACCGTGCTCATCTAACATAGGAGCACTCCAACCAAATATGGATAACATCTGACAGGCGGTGTCATAATGCTCCAAGGCTATAGCATTTTGACTGTCACTCACCTTCAATTGCCCGGTAAAATGATGTCCCTAAACTCCTTGACTCCCATATAAGCTCTCTAACCCACAATCTGCACTATGAAATGAAACTACATCAACATCGCTCACCTCATGATAAATAACATCATGC
>MU215618.1:148508-162911 GCA_018584345.1 Thuja plicata
GCTATATTAGTCTCCTCACACTCTCCCACGTCCCCTGCAATTGTAAGTCCCTGCAAGTTGCGATCCTGGGATCTATCACTAGACTCACTGCAGCATGAGTCGTCCTGAAAGATAACATCATAAATACCCAAATCACGAGTACCAATATCATCCACCCATAAACCCTCAGCTATCTCATGCTGATGCAAACACATCTCGCTGCTGTCATGAAAGTCAAAATCATCAGAGCTCATATTTTCCATGCAATCTTCATAATTGACAATCCCATCATCCGAGTCAACACTCAAGGGGACACCCACATCATCCTCTGCACTTGCTCTGACATCAACACCATCATCATGCTCAAGCAAGGGATTGTTGTCATAAAAATCAGAACTTTTATTATTAGTTGAATAACTGTTTGCTTCCTTCTTATTTTTTGATGTAGACCCCTTAAAAAAAGATGTCATATACCGTGCTAAACTGTCTATGGTTGTCGAGTTTGAAAGCAATTCATCCATCCTTTTTTTATTATGTTTAATCTTCTCCAAGTTTTTCATTAAGTTGTTCAACAGGTTTCCCTGTTTAATTAATCTCTTAGATTTTTCCATAACTGTAGCAACTACAAGAGTGCTGGTCACTCAAAAGAAACATGTGAACTCAGTGATTTCCACCCAAACAGGATGGCAGGGAACTGCTCCGATACCACTGCAAGAAACCCTGCTGGTTCTAACTTCTGAAAACTCTATTTTTGACCTTTTGACATTTCGTCAAAATGTTGGTGTGTAATATCTATGCTCTAATTTACTGAGTGTATAAGGTTTGCTTTCTTTGTATTTAAACGGTTTGATGATCCCAAACATATCTTAATGCATTGAAATACAAAGACCTTGCTAGCTATGCGCATATATCTCATCTCATTTCATTCCATACAATTGCAATTATTAACAAAGATCATCAAAGGAGCATAGGAAACAATTATTAATTGAGAATATTTAAACCTGGAGCTGATCGCAGATTAATATGTTCTCCCAAATGTAATCGCAACCTCTACACAAACCCAAGGTGGCCGCTGAAGCTTGTAATTCAAAACGTGGCTACATAATCGACATTCGCTGCCCAAACACATACGTTGCTTCAATTTTCAGATCGCAGCCTTCTCGTTACTAGCCACTACCTGCATTTGATGCTTATAACCCTTGTGATTTCCTTCTGCATTGAGCCGAATGGTTCCCATTTGTTCTACGACTGCCACAATCTAAACTCACGCAGGCACCAATGTTTGCAATCTAACTATGTACGCTGGTTATTACACCAATTTGAAGCGAAGCTTAAACCCCAACAATTAACATTAACCCCAATCAATCTCCTTTAAGCACACTCATGGCCTCTAAATGAAGCCATTGTTGAAACACAATTCACTGGGTCTTCAACTAGCTCACGGTGTTGAGAAAGCTTGCAAAAATTCACAATTCTTGAAGTCGAATTCCAGAAACCCTTGTCACCAAGAACTTCCCACCCCAATAACAATTAAAGATAATCCAGAATGATGGTTCGATTTCCCTTTACAAACCTTTATATTTCATCAAGTAAATCAACCCTGTAGCTTCAAGTAAATCGAACCTGTAGCTTCATGGATACTCTTTGCATAACTTATTTGCACTTGGGCATTAAATGCATCCTCAATTCAAATATTTGAAAAATATATAAACAATAACTCACCCCTTCTTATGTTGGCGCCACACATTAAAATAATATAATGATAACAAAATCTTTTGGTCATATAATAAAGTTTTGAAACATATTATTAGTTAAGTCAAACTTAATTAATAAATGCTTTATAACAATTAATTCTCAAAACGTCGATGACCCAAGTCAGACACCAAATCACTAGGTGATCCATACCAAGCTTGTCCTGCCAAGAATAGAGTCTGACTAAAAATCGACCTACTATGAATAGTAAGTCTCTGAAAATGAGCTATGCTGACACCAGTCAAATTGTTCAGGTGTCCCACTGAAAAATAGTAACTCTGACTCTCCCAAAATGATCACTTACTATAAATAGTATGTGCACCATTCTGTCTCAAATGAGACACAATCCTGAACAAAGCTTGACAACTGCCAACTGCAAACCTTCGTGATGCCCAAATTGGACCCTCTAATCCTCCCTACTAGCCTGCGAGGGTCAAATGATAGGCTAATCCCTCAAACTCTGATGCACACAAAAATGGGGACATTACATACTTGGAGAGGTCAGATTCCGACCTCACCAAGTACAAGCTTGTACTTGGGCCTCCAAATTTCCGTCCTCAAATATAGATTGCATTTTGACTTCATCTCAACTTTTAGAACAAGTATGGGCATTCCAGACCATGTAAAGTCTGATCTAGGCTGGTAAAGAGGGCAATTTTTCTATCTAAAGCATGAAAATCAGATCTTCCAAAAGCAAGAAATTTATGATTTAATCTACGATTTTAAGCTGAAAACCAATCCCAACCATCCATTGCCAAGAAAGTAAGCAGATTTCAAGTATAGAAGAAAATGAAAGTTTGAATGGGGCTTGTACTTGGAGAAGTCAAAATCCAACCACCCCAAGTACAAGATGGTACTTGGACCCCCTAATTTCCGCCAAACTTGTAAGCCTCCAATTCAACCTTGAAATTCCCAAATTTCATGGATATACTTGGTCAAGTTGGTTTAATAGACGAAAAGGATGGTTTAAATCAAACTTAGATGCAACTTCATATCAAGTGATTTCACATGAACTTTCAGATTATTTCAACATAGTTTGCACTTGCCATTTTGTGAGCTTAATGAAGGTTTTTCTCTTATTTTGCAAGGAAAATTGGAGATGCTCGATTATGGCAAGATCAAAGGATTAAACATGAGAAGGATCAAGTGAAGCTTTTCACTTCAAGGTTCTAGGCAAAACAAGCATGATGGTGTTCAAGATTGAAGGCTAAAACAAGATGTAAGCCCAAGTTCAAGAAGTTATCAAAATGGAATTCAAAGAACGAGTTGTAAAAAGAGGATGACCAAGTTTACAACTGAAGAAAATCATCACCACCTTGAATTTCCTTCGGAAACCCAAGTTTAATTAAAAAGATCCAACATCATGGAGTCCCTACATCACTTTTACACTAAGTTACTGGTTTGAATTTGGATCCGGATGTGGGTATGAGAACCCGGTATGAGGATACGTGAATTTTTTTGAGGGGGGTTTGGATGCGTTTAGGTACGTGTGTGTGTGTATATATATATTGAAATACATATATATTATAAATATATATATATATATAAAGAAAAGTTAAATAAATATACATAAATAAATCATTAAAAATTATTATACTTGATCATTGATCAATGGCGAATGCCAAAGATAAATATTAAATGCCAATTGATAGTTCATAAATATTTAAATAAGCCATATCATTTATGTCTATGTTCACAATTTCAATGAAAATCAGAAAATTATTACAATTAAAAAATGTAGTTCATAATTCATCAATCATCAAAAGGATTATCAAAAAAATCATCTATTGAATTTTCATCTTTAGCTGCTACAAGTTCTGGATCATTTGAGCCCAAAGCGGTTCCACTCGCACTAGATGCACTTTTTGTATGTTGGCTAAATATTTTGTAAGTAGTCGTAAGCACACTACTTCCAAAATGAACTATTTAGGCACAGTGTGTGAGAATAAATCTCTCCTCTCAAATTAGGGGAGGCACCCTTCTTATTGTTGTTAACTCAACTAGAACCTAACCAGAAACTTAAATACTAGTTGAAGCAATAATACCAATAAACTCAGAATTAATCGAAAGATTAATTGCTTAGCGTACTAGTTGACAATATACTATGAAATATATATAAGCTCACAGACATATACACTATCTCAAAATAATTTTAAACTACAAAGTTGCAATAGGATAAGCACAAAGACTTAAAGCACATGAACTTATTTCCTACTTCCAATACAACTATGCATCACAGCTCAAAGACTATGAATTCACTGTAAGTAACTCAAATTGACAGTTATAGTGCAAACTCTATACTAAATCAGATTCAAGGTTCTCCTTATAGCAACACAAATAATTCCACAAGCTTTCTCAAGTAAAAAATTGAAAACACCTGCTTTCTATTCACTCCAAAGTTGACTTGCACAAATGAAAGCAAACTTTGTACTTGCACAATCTCACTAGAGCTTTCTTGATATGCATAAAGATAAAAATTACAATGAGCACTCTCCTTTATTTATAGGTGAGGGGCTGAGAGTGAAAAGTGGGAGAAACCCAACTAATCGAGACTTATTCAACAACTAACTACCTACAATTGACTTATTCAACATTACAGTCCTATGTAATGTGATTACATGTAATGAGTTATGTAATTGCAAATTTTTGCTTTGCACGTTTGACTACATATGCAATTACAATTTTATGCTTTACATGCAACTCGTCAAAACAATATTACAGAATGCATGATGAAAAATAAACTAAGTGTCTGACAAAACACGACTCCTATTACATCAATCTCTTATCAAAGAGATTTCCAAATTGCCAACTGGCGGAAATCTTCAAATCTGTACATGGGTAGAAACATCTCCAAAAAATAACACTTTGACCTCTGCATTTGGTGGCATCACTGATTTTTCATTTTCAACCATGACTGGAAAGAAGTCCATGATCCCTATTATTGGTCTGCCATCACCTGCTTGGAATCAGTCTTGAAAGCATTCTAAAATTGATGAAACTTGAATTTCATCTTTCCTTTGTGCTTGATGGTTGCTTCTTCTGACTTGGATGAGCACCTGTAGCATTTGGTTTTGAAACTTGGTAGATCGTTGTGCAAGCTAGGCTTCAAACAAGGTTGAAGTGAAAAAAGTTTTTTTTTATGGATAATGGATGCAATTCAGAGGTTTTAGAGTGCACTGCAGATGAAGGTGCAAGTTTAGTTCAAACATGCAACAACTTATGCATTTGAGGAAAAAAGTTCCTACCACATGAGAAAAGTAAAAGACTTCTTAAGTGGAATAGGAGGTTTTGGGTGCAACTGTATATTTGACTACATGCGTAGTATACATGTAGTTCATTGTGCAGTCAGGTCAAAAAGTTCCGACTTCACTTGGAATTGCCTTCTTAAAAAAGGGTATTATGGGAGGTTTTGGATGCGATTACGCATTCAACTACATGATACAAAATATGCAGTTGTGGTAAAAAGTTCCTATTTTGGAAAGGACAGTAATGGAAGATTTGGATGCTACTACATGTTTCATTACATGTAGCCAAATATACAGCCGGTATGAAAACCTCTGATCTGGATAGGGAACTTTTTGAGACAATTACATTTTTTATTACATGCGGCAGTACACGTAATGGGTATGAAAACTTTCGAATTTGGAAATAAGGAAGGAATGACATTGGAGGTTTTGGGTAAGACTACATCTTCCATCGCATGCAAAGCAACATGTAGTTGCACATGCAAAGGACCTAAAAACATCCATTTTGCAAGAAAAAGTGATAACTTACGAATGGAACCTTTTGGAAGCATTGCACATTGAATTTCATAAAAGATAGCATATGATGAGAATTTCGCCATCATCATTTTGGGAACAACTACACATGAAAACACATTCTTCAACCATGTTATAATTACATATTATCACTTCACTTCATAACTTTGCTCATAATGGGTATGACCATTGCTAGTATAAGGCATATAAACGCAAGTTTTCCAAATATTTATGTCTTATCTTATGGAAGAAAAGGGGGATTTCAGATTGCTGAAAGTACGAATATGCCTGCAACCAAATATGCCTACGACCACAACTATATCAGCTTATAATGCACATGGGAAATTCTGATTTTCTCAAGGTAGACGCATGTTTTGGCAAATTATTGTTGCAAATGAAGAAAAAGTTATGATTTTGAATACATAAGAAAGACCATGGTTGCATGTCGAATTAGGATGCTTACGAGCACTAAGCTTTTGCAAATGGAGATACAACTTTTTAAAGGTATTTGAACATCTTTTATACAACATTGCATAATATATCCGATGTTTACAAATTTCTTGGGAAGGCTCCTATTTGTATTTCATCATTGTAGGAAATAGGTTGAAAATTCTTGTTTCAGCATCATTGTAGACATGGTGGCTTCTATTATGTTTCTTTTGCATATTTGGACTGAGCATGTCATGCTGAGTAATTTTGGAAAGTTTTAATTTAATCCTCTTGAAAATGAGAATATAATTTTAAACCTTTGGAAAGAACTTTTCAAGTAAAAACCATAAATAATTACAAAGACACCAAAAATCCAGAAAGAAAACACCAGACCCTAGCCATAGATTTCTAAGAAGAATTTATAAAACAAGAAACTGGAAATTCAAAGAAACATCACATTTTTGGAAAAAAAAACGTCATTTATAACACTAGATGAAACTGAAAAAACCAGTGAAATGTATACACAAATCATCATGGAGCAAAAACGACCTAGCTCAAGGTAAAAAATGACAGCATAAAGACAACTTGGTAGCCATGTTTTTATTAAAAATGGCCAATACACTGCAAAAACGAAGAAGCATACCTGAAAAATGAGCTCGAAAATGACCAAGGAATAGCACAACAAAAAAACGGATCATGAAAAGTCAAAACGCGAGCTCATATAAAGAAGAGAAGAATCCTTATCAAAACTGGAAAGAAAGACTCCATTCAAGGTGACGTCTGCCTGTTAGCTAAAGCTCCTCAGGGTTTTGCGGCTATGAAACTCCACTTTCCCCTCCATATACGCTGTGTTTAAGCTCCGCGAGACTCAGTCTTAAAGGCTGAGGGAGTTCGGGCTATAAAACAAATAAACTTCCGAAATACTAATAAACTTCGGATGTTTGAAACTCCATTGCATTTCGCATTACATGGGAAATAAGAAACTAGCAATCACACCTTAGGGTGCAATGGGTACGCCGAAGAGACATTGAAGTTGAATTAGAGAAATAAAATTGGTTTATTATTTTGCATATATTTGTGAATCTTATAAGGTTAGTTGGAAGACTATTTAATCATGCTCCATTTCCAGTAAACATAATCATAATCCTACACGAGTTCATAACCCAAATTGTAAAGACAACCCTAACTGTAATCATGTTATAAACCTAAACTATTATCCTAACTCTAACAATAATAAAGACCCTAACTCTGACCATAAACTAACCATATTCCTAAATCTAACCTCAATTGTAAGCTTATGTAATGAGCCCAACCTGGCTTTGCTATAAGTTAATGGAATTTGCAATCTCAAACAATAAACTGGCCAGAGTGTGTCTCTTTATTTATCAAATTCAAATATATAATTTTCAATCCATTGGCATAACCGTTTCCAGCATGTTAATTATTGAAAGAAAAGTCTGGTCCTTTGCTAAATTCCCAGTTAACATGCACATCTAACCTGCTAAATTCCCAGTTAACATGCACATCTAACCAATGACCAATCTATCTTCATTTTGATAAATAAAATAAACTCTTTGTATTTTATCAATTGAAGATTATTAAACTCAATAACAATAATTAATGTCTACTCTGCGAAATTCTAGAAATTACATTCAATGAATTTATTCACACACTAATGACTTTGCAAAGACTTAAATCGAATACTAAATTAATTGAATTCGGAAATACCATTTTTTCCCTACATGCGTTTGGAGTTGTAATGATCCATCTGCAACTTAAGATGCCACACCGAAATGCCTTCTTACTGGCAAAGCTACTTCCCAAAGTTGTTCTTATCTCTGCATGCTAGCCGTGGCTATAGCCTTACATCTGCACTATCCAAACTTGGACGTCACTCCCACACCCAAGGTTACACAGCTCCCAACATGAAACGTTGAAGTCTGCAGCCTATTTTATAACCTGCGTGAATGTTGAGCTTCTATGCTATGACACGGGTTGTAGATAGCTCCTTCCACTCGCAACCTGTATAACCCGCGTGACTGCAATCACTATTAAATCACCTCATAGCTGATGTAACGATAAGTACAATTCAGCCGATGCACATCCAATTCAAAGTGTGACATACTTAATCAAATTTCCCATTCGATAAGTTCTGAATTTTCAAACCCTTGCCAATTTCTTCAAAGCACCAGATTTTCATAAATGATCAAAGATAATAACCCGAATTCCAGAATTAATTTGCACCCTCAGTGTGCATAAACAATTTCAGAATTACTTCTTCCTCTAGTAACAAGCAGACAGTATGGAAGAAGGATTGGTTATACTTCAGCAACCAATAAGAGAATAACTTCAGAAGAATCAGTCTTCCAAAAGCCAATTTGACCCTTATACTTCAGCAAGGGCACAGATCAGAACTTCTCCTCAGAGAAAACAAACAAAATATCATATAATCAATCGATGCCAATCCCAATGAAATGAGCTCATATTTATAATCCATCCTTGGCCACAGTTTCCCAAAAAGAGTTTCAGTTCACAACTCTTTTAATTAACAACTTCTAATTTATTATAATAATAAAGTATTATTATAATAATGTGGATTTATTATTAATTAATATTTTATAAATATTAATTAATAACTATTAATTAATAAATATGAACTCAAGCGATAAATCCTGCATCCATTGTTAATCATACCAGACTGACATAGCCATCCACTTAACTGTCAAAAATAGACTTACTATAAATAGTAAGTCCCTAGCCAGAGAACTGCACAAACTGACTATCGTCTGGAATACTGACCACTGCCGATACTACCCTGCCAGAAATGGAAACTGACCAAACTGACTTACTAAAAATAGCAAGTCTGCCAACTGGGACACTCAAAATCCGGTATCAGCTCATGAGGGTCATGATGATGAGCTGACCAAGCCACTGCCAATACCTGCTAAAAAGGGGGTCATCACAGTCCGTCCTCCCCAAGATTGCTTGCCCCCAAGCAATCCCTAAGCAACTGTATATCACCATCCACCTGGATCCCAAGGGTGAACCTGTGTAGTATCACTGTCGCGCACAACTGGCCCCTGTAGCACCAACACCCAAATAACTGACATCAAGGACAACATCATCTCAAGACTAACTGTAGGTGCCGATGGGAGAAACAACTCAGTGGAACTCAGCCCAACTGAAACACCAACTCTGCCAATACCTGAGTCCCTTACACCGAAACCAACTTCTGATAAACTGTCCCTGTAGTATCGATTTTGCAAGTGGTCCAACTTGCAACTGCCAATTCCATCTGCAAAGGATGGTACTAACCCATTCCACAACAGATGGTATGAAACTGGAGCCCACCCACATCGATGTAAAACTAAATCCTTTGCCTGTGGGTTGACAAAACAGGATGAGCACACCTCACGGTAATGCCGATAGAAAGCCCCAATCTCCGTCAATGGCTCATCATGACCAAACTGGGAATCACAAGATGGCTCAAATCTCTGACTCCACGTAACTGCAGGCTGGGTAGGATCCTGGGCAACCCTCTCAGCAAACCCAACCATAAAATCCCTGTTGGGAAGCATTGTAGCCAAGGTCTCTACAATACTCCCCACTAAGTGTCATATAGTGCAACAGCCTCAAACAAGAGTACCCTCAGATACTCGGTACGAACTCCCCTTCTGCACTCTCAAGAAGATACTCCATGAATGTCTCGGTGCAATAAAAATTATACGTGGAAGCGTCAACCTGCTTCCCCGCAACCCCCAACTGATCCTCGGGTAAATGTGGCACTACCAACTGCCTACTGCTACCAGCTGTATGAAATGTGGAAATAGATTTGCTTCCAATAGAAGGAAGCAAATCACTATGAGAGCTCGTCTCCACTGATGCTCTCACCTCCCCTATATGTGCTGCACCCAAATCCTGGACGGATGTGTATGCCACATCATCACGTCCCTCCTTCCCAACCGTAGAAGCCAACTCACCACCAACCACTTCAATGTGCAACTGAACTGGGTCTGGGGCTGGTGTGGACCGAACATGCTCCAACTCTACGGTCACCTCATCCAATCATGACTGTGACTACTGTAAAGCCAACTAGGTACACTGCAGTGAGTCCACGGTCACCTCATCCAATCGTGACTGTGACTACTGTAAAGCCAACTAGGTACACTGCAGTGAGTCCACGGTCACCTCAAGCTCCTGGGTAAGTTCAACCACCTCCTCCTCTTTCCCTAATAATGTCTCATAACAGGTACTGCCCCACTCCAGAAGGTAATCCCTGTCAGCAACTGTGTGTAATTATGCTTCAAGACCCTGACAACCTCTCAAAGTGCATGAACCTCTACTAGGGAAAGACTAATATCACCGTGCTCATCTGACATAGGAGCACCCCAACCAAATGCGGCTAACATCTGACGAATCATATCAAAATGCTTAGCAATTGAAGAGATGTCTGTCACTCACCTTCAGCTGACTAGACACATGATGCCTCTGTAAGCCCCGCCTCCTATCCACGCTCTTTGTCCCACTGACTGCAGTGTGACAGTAAATTGGCCCAAGACTGCTCACCCCATGTGTGCTACTATCCTCGCACACATCAGCAACTGCGATGCAACTCATCGATACCACAACCAACACCTCAGAAGAAGTGGAAACCCTAGTAGTATCGCCAATAACAGTGAGTCCCTATGAATCCTGATCCTGGGACCCATCCACAAGCACCTCAGAGTCATCACTCAATATCTGATAAGGAATGTCATCCCCCATGCAGCCTATATCATCATCTAACAAAACATCTGAAGTGTTCATACTCACTGCATCTACATCCCCTAACAGATGCTCAATTGCTATCTCCTGACTCTGTACATCTGAATCAATGTCAGGATGTGAATCAATAACTCCCAAAAATGAGCTGACATCTGTCGACTCAGCTGTAACACCCTGATCATCAATACCACAAGGTAGCTCCATGCTCTCGCCTATCCCACCTGAGAGGGGTGCTGCCTCTCGTTCCGGAGCTACACTACGACAGTTGACATATAAGTCTCCGATAACAATTCTCTCCTCGAGAGAATCTGAACCATAAGAGGAAACTACGGTATCAACTGTCTCTGCACCCACTGCAGCAACTACTCGAAAAGCCTCAACCTGCTGAAGCTCAGTACTGCAGTCTCCCATTGGTACGGACACATCCACCTGTCTACGTGTAGAGTGTCTATCATCAGATACATGAGTAGTAGTCGTACTATATACTGGTGGGTCCACATCTTGGACACCTGTCGGGGAAGACTCAAGCCTCCTACCATGTGATCTCAATGCCGTTCTACGGAAGGCAGAAACCATGTACCTCGCTGCCCTATCTACTGTCTCTAGATCCGACAAATTTGCTGCCATCCTCTGCTGATGAAGCCTAAGTCTCTCCATTAGTTTATCTATTTTGTCATAATTTTCCGCACTGCTGCGCCGACTCTCGGAGCTAAGCTGCCTGTATCTATACATCACTAAAATGCAAGAGTGCTGATCACTCTAACTATAACAGCAGATCTGCATAAATATTTTCCTACCCCACAGGATGGCAAGAAGATGTCTCTGATACCACTGTAATGAGACCAACCTGGCTCTGCTATAACTTAATGGAATTTGCAATCTCAAACAATAAACTGGCTAGAGTGTCTCTTTATTTATCAAATTCAAATATATAATTTTCAATCCATTGGTATAATCATTTCCAGCATGTTAATTACTGAAAGAAAAGTTTGGTCCTTTGCTAAATTCCTAGTTAACATGCACATCTAACCAGTGACCAATCTATCTTCATTTTGATAAATAAAAAAAACTCTTTGTATTTTATCAATTGAAGATTATTAAACTCAATAACATTAATTAATGTCTACTCTGCGAAATTCTGGAAATTACATTCAATGAATTTATTCACACACTAATGACTTTGCAAAGACTTAAATCAAATACTAAATTAATTGCATTTGGAAATACCATTTTTTCCCTACATGCATTTGGAATTGTAATGATCCATCTACAAATTAAGATGCCACACCGAAATGCCTTCTTACTGGCAAACGCTGCTTTCCAAAGCTGTTCTTATCTCTACATGCTAGCCATGGCTGTAGCCTTACATCTACACTGTCCAAACTTGGACGTCACTCCCACACCCAAGGTTACGCAGCTCCCAACATGAAACGTTGAAGTCTGCTTCCTATTTTATAACCCGCGTGAATGTTGGGCTTCTATGCTGTGACACGGGTTTTAGATAGCTCCTTCCACTCGCAACCTATTTAACCCGCGTGATTGCAATCACTGTGAAATCACCTCATAGCTGATGTAACGATAAGCACAATTCACCCGATGCACATCCAATTCAAAGTGTGACATACTTAATCGAATTTCCCATTCGATAAGTTTTGAATTTTCAAACCCTTGCCAATTTCTTCAAAGCACCAGATTTTCATAAATGATCAAAGATAATAACCTGAATTCCAGAATTAATTCGCACCCTCAGTGTGCATAAACAATTTCAGAATTACTTCTTCCTCTAGTAACAGGCAGACAGTATGGAAGAAGAAGGATTGGTTATACTTCAACAACCAATAAGAGATTAACTTCAGAAGAATCAGTCTTCCAGAAGCCAATTTGACCCTTATACTTCAGCAAGGGCACAAATCAGAACTTCTCCTCAGAGAAAACAAACAAAATATCATATAATCAATCGATGTCAATCCCAATGAAATGAGCTCATATTTATAATCCATCCTTGGCCACAGTTTCCTAAAAAGAGTTTCAGTTCACAACTCTTTTAAATAACAACTTCTAATTTATTATAATAATGTGGCTTTACTATTAATTAATATTTTATAAATATTAAATAATAAATATGAACTCAGGCAATAAATCCTGCATCCATTGCTGATCATGCCAGACTGACATAGCCATCCACTGCACTTCCAAAAATAGCAACTGCCAAAAATAGACTTACTATAAATAGTAAGTCCCCAGCCAGAGAACTGCACAAACTGACTATCATCTGGAATACTGACCACTGCCGATACTGCCCTTCCAGAAATGGAAACTGACCAAACTGACTTACTAAAAATAGCAAGTCCAGACTTACTAAAAATAGCAAGTCTGCCAACTGGGACCCTCAAAACTCGATATCAGCTCACGAGGCTCATGATGATGAGCTGACCAAGCCACTGCCAATACCTGCTAAAAAGGGGGTCATCACAGCTTAACCCTAACCCTAATCAAAATCTTAACTCTAACCATCGTAGTAACCATGACATAACCCCTTACCCTAACCATAATCCTTACACTTAACCCTATTGACAATCCTAACCCCAACCTTAACTATAACCCTAACCCTAATCCTAAACAAGATCATAACACAAATTCTAAACCCAATCATAATCCTAACCATGGCATAAACCTAAACTCTTCTACTAACCCTAAGCCAAAATTTTAACCCTAATCAAAACTCTAACCCTAACCATAATTACAAGCACGATATAAATCTTAAACCTGACCATAATTGTAATCGTAAACCTTAATCATATCTTTAATGATAATAGTAACTGTTATCAAAATTTCAATGTTTTAGCAATTTTACTATGAAGGCATCTTTGAGAGTCAGTTCATCTCATTAAATGTCATTCAATCAGTTGATATGCAACAGCAACATAAATACACTGCAAGTTTATAAGAGTAATCTTTTCATTTGTAAAGGTACATTTTTGAGTTCATTCATTTGGAAATACAAATGCATGTATTTGAGAACAATTCAAAAAAGACTCACACAAGCTGTGAGCATAGCCTATCTCTCAATTTATTTTAAAACAGCATTTAAAAGACAGAATAGAAGGAGAGAAGAGGTCAAGAGTAACCAGTCATTGCCTAAATGCTTTGACTGGTTAGAAAGGTTGCTGATCCAGGAGATGTCTTTGATCTGTCTTTGGTTTGCAAGCCCTCCAGCACGTTCCTGAGCCCTGTAAAAATGGAGAAACAACGAGGTTAGATCCCATATGGATCTAAGCAATGACTGAATATTCATGATGTTCTCTATGCCTACGCTGCCTTTTAAACAATCCTAAATCAGAAAAAGAGAGAGAAAATCAGTATGCTCAGTGCTGGTGTGAAATGTGAAGAAGGTTTATACTAATGCGTTTGTTTCATGTGCAGGGAAATAATTATTTTAATGTATATGTATTATGTGCCCCTAATCGAGGCTCCCTTCGGGTATGAGCACAACATACACACTGGAGTAATTATTTTAAACAGGTGTTAAGGAACAGGTGCTGAAAAGCTATGGATGCAAAGTTACAAAAATTGGTTTATGGGTGTCACGAGCCCGTGCTTGAACCTCATAAACAAATTTCATTGATAAGACAGAAAAATGAAGGAGAACATGCTACAGGGACATATTGTTATTGATATGAAACATTTTATTATAATCGAATTGATAAGCAGGGTCTATTTA
>MU215618.1:194854-233883 GCA_018584345.1 Thuja plicata
CATCCTTGAATCAGCCTCCTTCTTAGACTATCAATAGGTATCGGGCAAATCCAATGCTACTTTCATGAATCAACCTTTTTGGCACTCCTTGGGATGTACCTCAATATATAGAAGACTGTTAAGTCCTGCTCGGTTAAGAGGCTTGACGCTCCAATGGTTAAACTGAAACACTATGACCTGTTCATATTGCAACTTTGAATTGCAAATTTTTAGATCTATTTACGTACATTACCTCTCTGATCAATGTATCAATTCAATTCTTTGTGCTCCACACTTTCTGCTCTGTGATGTTGTGCTCACTGTTCGTCGGTGTCTGCAAAATTCCTTAGCTCTTCTTCAGCTTGATTGATCTAGACTATATGAAGTTGTTCTTCATCAGTTTCTCTTCAGCATCCTCTTTGATCTATTCACTCCCCTTAATCCCATTCGTAAATGAATTAAGTTTGTCTCTTATATAAACATAATATTCACTGTTTCTTGATTCTTGATTCTTGGCGTGAAAAACAATCCAGCCAATTTGATTTAAAGCATAACTCCTGATTTGTCTCATAATTATCTTCTTGCCAACTGTACAAATCATTTTTAAATCAATCACTTAAGTCTGGTCGAATAAAACAAAGAAAACAACCAGTTAAGTCTATCTTTAACTCTTGCCAGCTAGATATTTTGTCATTTTCTGAACTCTATGTTCCCTCAGTCACCTCTGTAGTTAGTTGTCAGTGACAACTGGTAGTTCCGTTAGTGAGACTCCAGTTAGCTTCATGATCTCCGTCCATCGGGCATCATTGGAATTTTACTCGTTGGGCAACCTTCTGGCTTTGCTTCGTTAGGCATCACTGTGGCTTTGCTTCGTCGGGCAACACTATCTTCTGATCGTTGGGTATCACTGTGAATGTTCTTCTTTGCCTTTACCGATGGTGTGCACTCCGTCGGTGTTGTTTGTCACTCAGTGAATACTTGACTTTTATGCATTGCTAAAAGCATAACCTTTGTTCCATTGATTCTCTGAAGTCTTTGGCATTATGTACATGACCGTACAGACGATATCAAGTTGACATCAATGACAATACAAACCATTAACTGATTTAATGCATTGTGTTATCTTCAACTTAACATTATCAAATATTCAATCAGTTACATGTCATCACATCTTTAGCATTTGGTTTTGAAATTGGTAGATCGTTGTGCAAACTACGCTTCAAACAAGGTTGAACTGAAAAAAGTTGTTTCTTGTGCACCATGGATGCAATTCGGAGGTTTTAGAGTGCACTGCAGATGAAGGTGCAAGTGTAGTTCAAACATGCAACAACTTATGCAGTTGAGGAAAAAAGTTCCTACCCCATGAGAAAAGTAAAAAGACTTCTTAAGTTGAATAGGAGGTTTTGGGTGCAACTGTATATTTGACTGCAAAAGTAGTATACATGTAGTTCATTGTGCAATCGGGTCAAAAAGTTCCAACTTCACTTGGAATGGTCTTCTTAAAAAATGGTAATGTGAGAGGTTTTTGATACGATTGCGCATTCAACTACATGCAACAAAATATGTAGTTGGGGTAAAAAGTGCCTATTTCATTACATGTAACCGAATATGCAGCTAGTATGAAAACCTCCGATCTGGATAGGAAACTTTTTGAGACAATTACATTTTTTATTACATGTGACAGTACACGTAATGGGTATGAAAACTTGCAAATTTGGAAATAAGGAAGGAATGACATTGGAGGTTTTGGGTAAGATTGCATCTTCCATCGCATGCAGAGCAACATGTAGTTGCATATGCAAAGGACCTAAAAACTTCCATTTTGCAAGAAAAAGTGATAACTTACGAATGGAACCTTTTGAAAGCATTGCACATTGAATTTCATAAAAGATAGCATATGATGATAATTTTGCCATCATCATTTTGGGAACAACTACACATGAAAACACATTCTTCAACCATGTTATAATTACATATTATAACTTCACTTCATAACTTTGCTCATAATGGGTATGACCATTGCTGGTATAAGGCATATGAATGCAAGTTTTCCAAATATTTGTGTCTCATCTTATGAGAGAAAAAGGGGATTTCACATTGCCGAAAGTACGAATATGCCTGCAACCAAATAAACCTACGACCACAACTATAGCAGCTTATAATGCACATGGGAAATTCTGATATTCTCGAGGTAGATGCATGTTTTGGCAAATTATTGTTGCAAATGAAGAAAAAGTTATGATTTTGAATACATAGGAAAGGCCATGGCTGCATGTCGAATTAGGATGCCTACGAGCACTAAGCTTTTGCAAATGGAGATACAACTTTTTGAAAGGTATTTGAACATCTTTTATACAACATTGCATAATATATCCGATGTTTACAAATTTCTTGGGAAGGCTCCTATTTGTATTTCATTTTGTAGGAAATAGGTTGAAAATTCTTGTTTCAGCATCATTGTAGACATGGTGGCTTCTATTATGTTTCTTTTGCATATGTGTACTAAGCATGTCATGCTGAGTAATTCTGGAAAGTTTTAATTTAATCCTCTCGAAAATGAGAATATAATTTTAAACCTTTGGAAAGAACTTTTCAAGTAAAACCAGAAATAATTACAAAGACACCAAAAATCCAGAAAGAAAACACCAGACCCTAGCCATAGATTTCTAAGAAGAATTTATAAAACAAGAAACTGGAAATTCAAATAAACATTGCGTTTTTGGAGAACACACTTCATTTAAAACCCTAGAAGAAACTAAAAAAACCAGCGAAATGTATACACAAATCATCATGGAGCAAAAACGACCTAGCTCAAGGTAAAAAATGACAGCATAAAGACAACTTGGTAGCCATGTTTTTATTAAAAACGGCCAACACACTGCAAAAATGAAGAAGCATACCTGAAAAATGAGCTCAAAAATGACCAAGGAATGAGCACAAGCAACAAAAAAACGGATAATGAAATGTCAAAATGCGAGCTCATATAAAGAAGAGAAGAATCCTTATCAAAAACAAAAAGAAAGACTCCATTCAAGGTGACATCTACCTATTAGTTGAAGCTCCTTAGGGTTTTGCGGCTCTAAAAATCCACTTTCCCCTCCATATACGGTGTGTTTAAGCTCCGCAAGACTCGGTGTTAGCGGCTGAGGGAGTTCGCGCTATAAAACAAATGAACTTCCGAAATACTTAAAAACTTCAAATGTTTGAAACTCCGTTGCATTTCGCATTACATGGGAAATAAGATACAAGGCTTATAACCAAAAACCGATCGGGAATTTTAAAATACATGCAGTTTTTCAAAAAGGCTTGAATCAAGATACATATCGGAGCTTTTACCTTCCACTTCGCATTTTACATTTACATGTTATCAGCTATGCACTGTCATCCCAAAACCCCCAATAACTCATAGCATAAACAATGCCATTTAAAATAATTGAAACTTTCAAAATGTGTTGAAACAAGTAATGTGATTTTAAAGGGCCCATTATTTTGAAAAGCGTCGGAGTTTTGCCCTTATAATACAAACATTACAACATGTAATGAGAGATTAAAGGTGTCTTCGGACGCTAGCTTAAACGGTGGGGAGTGGAGGCTTGAGGTTGTGGGTTACCCCCATGGTCTCGGGTTCAAAACTCCCTCCGGATTTACCTGGTGGGATTGGAGTTTGAGCCGACGGTCTCACCCAGGGGGGATTAGTCTCGCCCTAGCTCGCACAAGTACCCAAGATATGGGCTGTTGGTCGCTGGGCTACGTCGCAGGGATACCTCCTTGTTAAAGAAAAAAAAAATGAGAGATTAAAGGTCCACGTCGAGAGGTATTACAAATAAAAACTTTTAATACTATTTGCAATTATATTTGAAATACAAAGTACAATTAACATTAGGAAACTTTTGAAGAACAACTTAGGAATTAATAATATATTATAAATATATTATTAGGAATTAATATTACATTATTAAAGACTAAACAATCAATAAAAAGAAAAAGAAAAAGAAAATGACAAAAACTCGTAAATAAATAAGTTTATTNGGAATTAATAATATATTATAAATATATTATTAGGAATTAATATTACATTATTAAAGACTAAACAATCAATAAAAAAAAAAAGAAAAAGAAAATGACAAAAACTCGTAAATAAATAAGTTTATTCATTTACTAAAATACTTAGAGTTTTTAAAGAACCATATCAAATTTAATCAAAAATATTAAATTTTAATATAGTTGTCATTAATTTTATAAAAAAACAAAAATTATGACAACAGTGTAGGGATAGGATTATCATCATCATAAGCCATAGTGAGTCTAGTAAGATTCTCAAAGGTTGAATTCAAGTTGGCACACTTAGGGGCTACATCCCAAAGCTTTGTTACTCCATCATTTTAGTGTTCCTCCTTACATAACAGAAGACGCAAGTTGGGATGAATATAGACCAAGACTTCAGCTTTTTTTAAACCTAACCGATTACGCTTTATTGAGTGGATAAAGGAGTATCTACTATAATTTCGTTCAGCATCAAAAGATCTTGCAATTTGGATAGCTTTTACAAAATTAAAAATAAAAATGCAAAGTAAATTAAAGAATGTTAAGTACTAAATTGTAGAATACAAGTGGTAAAATAAAACTTACTTGTAAGAGTATCTTGATTGCAAAAGGTTGGAGGTCCCCAAAATTTTGACCATGGACGTACCACCATGTGATAGCTTCCAAGTCATATTGGTCATTAATAGCTGGAGTATGACTTCTTCCTAAGGCAAACATGTTGAATTCTTTCCCAACTTCTTTCTCCACTGCATCTTGGAAGTGGCTAGTAAATGCCCGCTTGTACCCATTAGCAACTTCTTCATCTCTATATGGTTTTAATCTCCCTAGAATAGAAAGTACTTTCTTGCTATATTACCTCGGAGATAGGGCATATGCAAGGAGGTGCAATGGGGTGGTCCTCTTTTCCCAACGATGATGAATGATTGATTCCACCTTATTGTATAAGGTTTCACATTCTATGGGGTCATCCTCATATTTTTGTATTGCCAATTTTACTTTCTCTACCATTGTGTCCATACCATCATAGATATCCCCCAAAAAAGGTGCATCTGTATCTGCAAATCAGAGCATACTCATGATAGGCTCGGTGAATTCCAATACATATTCCACATGAGGCCACCAATCATCATCCAACACCAATGACAACCTTTTGGGCCCTCTTTGAATGTGAAGGGTTCCATACACCTCATTGGTTGCAAATAACCATTTGACCCAATGCCTCCCGCTCCTTCAAAAGTCGTCTTATAATAATTGTATGAGATACAAATTGGGTCTCAGCAATCTATGTAAGTTAATAACAATATCAATATGTAAATAACACATTAAAAAAATAATAAATATTAAGCAAATTTATATACAAATTGATAAATGAACATGACATAAATAAAATAAAATAAATTAATTAAATTTATTATTTACCTTCAACAACTCCAATCTCGAGAAAGATCTGAATATTGCTTGTGTCATTTTGTGGTTCGTCACAAACATCTCGATCTCCTCACCCTCTTCGTATATTTGTTTCACCCACTCTATTTGAGTGCCCATTTTGTTGCATCACCAAGTTGAGGGAGTGTACGGTGCATGGTGTCTAAAAATGTGCTCATATCTTGCCTCAACCAAAGCACCTGCACCCCTACCAATTTTTGCACTGTTCATGATTACCTGGACCACATTCACATTACCCACCATCTATATGGACTTAATGAGAATTCTGGAAATGAATTGTGCATCTTGCACTTCTCTTTCACAATCAACTGCCCTAAAAAACATTGCACCTTTTGGGTACACTGCAAGAACATTAATAATGGATGGTTTTTGTTATCTTTTCATCCATCGAAAACAATAGAAACACCTGAATCAATCCAAGAATCTCTAATTCGTTGAAGGGAGGTCTCTATAGCATTCCTCTCTTTGCAACAAGGTGGTAGCAGGTGCACTATTGCTTGCTGACACGATTTCCCGCCAATATGGTGATCTCACCAAGTTGAAAGGAAGACCATTGGCATAGAGGCAACATGCAATTTTGTGGTCAGCAATGTCTCTTGCCTCCAATTTAAATTCCATGTCCAATGGACCTCTTTTGTGGGTGGTAATTTGTAATTCATCTTCATTTGTCCCGGTATATTGGAGGCTACAACTGTATTAGTGGGTAATTCAATATTTTTTCCTTTCTGGCTCCACTAGTACAAGCAATTTGTTTTGATCTTAGAAATAATTTATCAACCTCTTCTTGTTCCTTTAAAAATCCTACTATTTGTGTGGGAGACAACCCCTTCATATCTGGGCCTTTACACATTCCCATCCCTTTAGCAGCAAGGCCCATAAAGTGAAGTTTCACTCGAGAATATGGGCTATTATTTTCGTAAATTACAATAATTACACCTTCAATTATATCCCTCACCTCCTAGAACCTGTGAAATTCTTATGGTATGTCTCCATGAAGATCCTAAATCAGTTTTGAATTTATCGTTTCCACACCTTGTGGATGCGCTTGAGTGCGCATCTGGGAGCATCCACAGGGTGTGGATGTACACTCGGGGAGCATCCGAGTGCATCCCCCCGCATCCAGCTCCAAACACATCCACATTTAGATGTACAAGCAGGGAGTGCGAATCCGATATCTTAGATTTTACAAGATCAAGGTCAAGTGTAAGAACCCTTCACAGGCTCTGCTGATGTACTAGATGTTTTTTTGTTTGTTTGTTTTGCAAATTTATGGTTTTTTGAAATTCTTTCAATAAGGGTTTTGAATCAAACAAGTGGCTGAAATAAAAATGATGAAATAAAATCAGACTACAACTGCAATTTTATTTAATTTCACCATGCAATGCTAAGTACAAAGATAACTGATTCTGGCGAATAAACATAAGCAAAAATGAGTTCTATTAAGCATAAAGAACTTGATTTATTTCAGAAGACGATGTTGCAATCTTATTGTCACAGTAAGGGCTGAGATTTTTAACCCTCATTCTTCACGCCATCCCTTTCCTTCCAAACCTCTAACCCACAAGAAAACTGTTCATGTACTGTAGCAATTTTACTATTCACGGTACTGTAGCAAATTCACTATTCACAAGCACTATAGCAAATCACTATTCATGTGCGCTGTAGCAAAATTACTATTCACGAGTACTGTAGCAAATCACTATTCACACGCACTGTAGCAAATCACTATATTAAAGCATAATAAGAATCTTTGGATGAGACTCTCCAAAATACCAGATTCACTAGATATTTCACTGGCTCAAATGGTGAACATTGAAGAAGACTACATTTCTCCAATGGTGAATACTAAAAACCCTTGTCCAGAGCTCAGAGCAAGAAGCAATAATCAATAACAATAACGATGATACCTCATTCTTCATTTCCCAAGCAAATATAGGCCTCCAAAACCCTAATCGAAATTCCTCTTCAAGGCTACGATTTTATTTTATGAAATAACATTAAATGATATCATTAACATTTAATGGAATTAGACTTAGGGAAAACTTTTAATAATTCTCCTCCAAAATAAAATACTCAATTGACCCCATTCAATGTGTTATAAACCCATCACTTAAGTGATTTAAATATAAAGTCAATTTAACTTTATATTTAATCATTAATCATTAAATATGATGGAATTCACTGAAATAATCATAACTCTCTCAATATTGAGAATCTGGCCAAACAGTTTGAAACTGGAGTCCAAGAAATTACTTCCCATGTGCCTGAAAAGACATGCTAAAAATAGCAAGAATCACTCAAAAGAAGCCTAAATCAAACTTTCTAAGCCCAAACCAACCATTGAACTCTGAGAAAGCCAAAAACATTGAACAACCCAAACCTCCTGTGTCCAATCTGACCCCATATCCATCTGTAATAGCCTACGAGGGTCCAATAATAGGCTAAACCACAGCTAGACTAAAGGATCTAGCTAGAAGGGGACATCACATCAAGAAATCAAGTTTTCAAATACAAGCAAAGCTCAAGCCATTACAATGAGAAGATTTCCAAGAAGATGGAGAAAATTCATGAAGATGAAGCAATTCGGGAATGTGAGTCACCACATCAATCGAAGACTTAATAATGTTGAGTATCAAGAGATATTTCTTCACCTCCAAGGAATTGATTAAGTCTAAAAAATAAGCATGTTGAGGTGGCGCCCACTCATCTTCAACCAATCAGAAGACTCCAGTTCCATGTGTCCAAGTTTATCTAATCAAATTATTCCAAGTGTACATGTGAAGTCCACCTAATGCCTTCACCTAACCTATTTTCTCATTGGTCCATAAAACCAATATAATTTTTTTATTGGCCCATAAGGTGGTGCTTTTGTATAATTGGATAAGCATTTAATGCTTATAGTTGTTAATAACATTAGGGTTTTGTTGGCTTAATCTTGGCCATTTCTTCCAAATCAAACTAGCTCATTCATTGTAATTGAGCTCCTTATATAAGGCAAGGCCTTCTCATTTGTAAAAGAGAGACTTGGAAAGATTGTTGCTATAATGCTACCAAAATTATTCCCTTTTCATTGTTGCTATCATGGTGAATGTTTGTGAAATTTTGGAGTACTGCATGGTTTCTACATTTCTTCATTGAGATTAGGATTTTCATCTATGTTGAATAGAAGTAGAGGTAGATGAATGGAAGATATTGTTGTTGGTGATTAATGGTGAAACTATTGTCCATACCTTTTGATACTTGTTGATTGCAAGTATCAGCGTAAAGTTAGTGTAGGCCTTATTGCAAGCATTTAACTTTAATTGGAAATTTTCATTTGGATTGCACCATCATTGGGTATTTGAATGAGATTTGACAATATGAAAATCATCCACGCATCCTTAGAAGAAAGCAACCTCCTTTGCAAAGTTGATTCGGCAAAGCAAGGACTGGTTAGAGTCTCACCTCGCCATCAATAGTCTCTTACATTATGGAGTTAGTCTTCCTTTTTAAACTCACTCTTATTTGCAATTTGTTTCATTAGTAGTTGATGAGCTCAAATTGCCAAATCATTCGCATTCGCAAAGCTGATATCTATTGAAGGAATAGCATAAGTCCCCAAGTGGTACCTATCATATCACATCACTGAACTAAGTTAAGTCCACAATACGAAGGAACCTTGAGGTTGTCTTAGTTGATCACGTGCAATCATATACATTGTTTAGCATCTAAGCTTCCTTATTTAATAGAGGACTTGATATTTGGTGTTTCACCCTAAAATACTAAGTATTTTCATCCTCCATGTTGAAGTGATCACAAAACTCACATCAACAGGCAATACACACCATATTTAAAGGGCCCGACGGTTGCCAAGAGAGACAAATTTCAACCAACCAACACTTACAACTACCCGCGTGAGAACCAACAAACAATTAATACATTGACGATAATTAATACATTGATGAATAAGCAATATAACAATAGGCATTGTACGTCGACAACATCATCCCCCCAAAAAGAAAAAGTTTTCTTCTAGACGACAAATATACATCAAGTAATATTCAGGAAAACTAATGACAAGAGTGTACACAATAAATTGGACTGTGCAAACTCAACATTATAGTGTACTTCAAAAATCAAATGGGGGTCAAGGGGCAGTGCCCCTTGAAGGGGTCTAGGTGTAGTGCCCCTAGTGGGGACAAGGGGCAACACCCCTTGTGGGGGTCTCTGGGGGCAACACCCCTTAAGGGGTCTCTGGACAACTTCATTTTCTTGATTTGTTGAGATGCCAAAATCAATATTGATAAAATTAGCTTTTCAAATAAACATCATACTATATATTTTCCATAAACCATTCAGGATAGCAAATTTATAAAGGACAAACAAATCCTTGTACGATACTAACCAAATGTAGACTTAGCAAGTTGTTTGTACCTTTTTTTATTTACTCTAGAATTCCCAATTAGGGTTTGAACTGCTCTTAGGGATGACAACTCATAATGTTTCATACTAATAGAATGCTAGTGGCCAATAATTATCATATATCATTATGAATGTAAATCATATTTAGAAACAATACATAATTAAGCATCAATTCCTTACTCCTCTTAATCACCAACCCTAAGACGGATGGCAGAATTACCACACTTGGGATGGAAACAATCTACAAGAGGCTCCCTCATGGTTCACACCCGTTTTGGGATCTATTGCCTCAATGTGATCGAATTACTCCTCTCCTCTTGCAAACTCCCTACCCGCTTAGTTGTATTAGTGAATGATTAAGGAATTAGCTATGTTTATATTATTATCTTATATATTACAAATATATTACTAAGCATGTATAACATAAACAATGTATAATTCTATTTAACATATATTATTTGTATTCTTTGACCTCTTCATTATAATTTATATTCTTGAATTTCCTTCTATATATATTTATATTATATTCTTCTTGTTTCCTAGAAATGCCTATATGCTTCTTTCTTTTTCTCCTATATTTTTTCTTAGTTTTTCTCTTATATTATTTCTTTGATTTTCTCATATATTTTCCTTGTTCTTTTCCATTTTAAATATTATATTTACATACTAAAATATAATAATAAAAAGGTGGAAGATATTTGTTGATGCTCTCTTTCTTTCTTTTTCATTATTTCATAATGTCCCCCGATGCTTATTTTATTTATTACTATCCAACTTTATTTTTTCCAAGAATGACTTTCTTTTTTCAATATATATCTTTTCTTTCCTTACATAAGAGGGTCATGACTTTTGAAAGTACTTCTTCATAATAATTAAAAAAGATCCTATTAGAGTTTTATATTTACTAATTTTATACTATTAGTATCTTGTAACATATGGTTCTTTCATGAGTTATAATAATCTTGTAACTATCCGTTCTTTCACATTTTACCAAAACCTTCATTTTAGAATTTTGTATGATTATAAAAGAATCGTATTTAATTAAAAAGATATTTATTAATAACATATAATCATTAAGATAATTATTAATATTAATTTGATTAACATTATGGATTGATATTATATTGATAAATAATAGAAATAAATAATATTAATTATAGATTAATATTAACACTTAATAATATTATATTGATTAATATTAATACTATATCATAGATTAATATCAATAATTAATATTATATTAATTAATTAATAGTATTGATTAATATTAGTATGATATAATCAAAATATAGAATTAGTTAATTAATTATTGATCAAACATTAAATAAGGGATTTATGTAGTTATTATTACAATAATATTTAAATAGAATATATATGTATTTAAGAATATATTTGTATTATACATGCATCAATTAGGGCTTATGACATTGTTGAAACAACTCGCAATAGACACATAAAAATCCAAACAGTTATAGTAGGTTTCCAACATTCTCCCCCTTTGTGCGAACATGGTAAAACTTCACACTCTCCACCTATATATAGTATCCTCACCCTTGCGGCATGCCCATTCTCGTGTCTCGTGACCTTGATACAAAAGAAAGTCTCTCTCCTTCCATGGTTTTAAACAGGCTTACCACAAACCTTGAAGTGAACATGAACCTATCAATTGTCCACCTCATGTGGTTTTTTGGATCCTTCAGTTGGAACCTTAAATTTTCGCAAAATTTAGAGTTTCATATGATGAGAAAACCATAAAACGTCTCAAAAAATGCCTTCCCAAAAAACCATAATCAACAAATGAATTCTCCATGAAATCCCATTTGTCCATAATAAATAAGCATACATACCCATCTTCAGCTTCCCACAATCAAATTTGATGTGTTGGCAAATTGTTAGGTGTGTACAAGTTTTGTAGTTTAAATATTATGACCATTTCAAGTAGCCCTCTTTGAGACACAATATCTTGATACCTATGGATCTCTATGTCAATCTAATTGCTCCTATGAATTGTATGTGTCATCAAGTTCTACTGTGCCAATTTGCAGAACCCCACGACCTAATTTGCTAATTTTCCCAAGTCCATACCATTTGCAATTTATTTAAAATACTTCCTACGCATTGTGAAATCAATCAAAATGACCTATTAAAATTAATATTTCTTATCCTGTTAAATCCCACACCAAACCAATTGTTTCCTGCAATTGTCTATACTACAGAGAACTATGCAGAATCCTAAAGCCCCAAGAGTTCGTTTGATATTTTTCCTTAGCTAAAACCAATTGCAAGTTTTGCAGATTTGCCAATTGCACATTGACAAAGTTAATGAGAGACTTACTTTAGAAACTTAGATTTCTCAATGGGATAATTATCTTTTCAAACAGGTTGGAGCTTATGATTCTCTATACGAAAGTACACTTCTGTCCCGGATTATAGATGTCCATCAATCAATTTCATATGTTTTCAAGGCCAAAAGTAAAAGCAGTTTACATAAGTTATCTGTGAAATTTTCAGAAAACATTAGAAGGCCATTTTTTGCCAGAGGAAATCTTGCACTCCTGAATGAATTTATCAAAGCCATTTGTTGTGTTGCACTCTTTGATCAACAATCTACGAGAAGACCCATTTTCAGAAGTTTATGAAGGGGTTTGATCAGTTTTCCGAAATGATTTCTGATGCAATTTATTAAGCTTGGTAAGATTCTAGAAGTGCAAAAAATTATATCGTTTGATTTAAATAAGAATATAGAAGGAAAAATATAATGTACATATATTCCCACCAAGCGAGGAAAAGCCTTTATAAAAATCATTATTTAATAATGATTTAAATATCAAGTGGTGGGCCCCTTTATTGATAAATTCTTATCGGGCATAGGGAATCAATGTTTCATCGAAATAATGTTTTCGGCAAAACAAAGACTATCTACAAAGCACAAAGCAGTCTCATCGAAAAGGTATGTTTCATCGATAAAAGAGGATGAAACCTTTTAACTATGCAAGGCGAGTGATTTGTGGACCCTACAAAGTAAATACTCAGAAAATTCCAAAATAAGAAGAGAAGTGATTTAAATCATCTTAAAGTAATAAGAGTAAGAAAGTGCATATTTATAAAAGGATAAAATGGAAATTCATTTTCATTTGAAATGATTATCCACCATATAAAGAAAATTTGAGGGCCCCTCCCCATTTTCATTTTACTTGGCAATGAGATGTCGATGAAACAATTGACATCTACAAAGCGTTCAAAAGGTTTCTCTGAAATCCAATGTTTCATCGATGAATATGTTACTCTAATTTTAGGGTATAAAACAGGTGTTAGGGTTTATAAGTAAGAAGCAGGAATTAATCTGGAATTTCTGGAATGGCCCTCATTTGTAGGGGTGGAGAAATATTCATTGCTGGTGTGATTTATTAGTAGCAGAGAAACAGAATTGGTATTTTGAGGAAAATAAATAAAATGGATGGGTTTCAGAATAGCAGTACTGGAAATACTCCACCTCCTTTTCTCACCAAAACTTATTATATAGTGGCTGACTCATCTACGGATTCAGTAGTGTCATGGAGCCCTGGTGCAGTGCACCCATGACTGTCACTTTGCAAGATTTGAGTTTGTAATAAATCCTATTTTGGTTGTGGATCCATGTGTTTGGTCAAGGATCTCTTAGGCAATCTTATGAGCCTAGAGATGCCTTAGTCCATTTGGTTCATCTGTTTAGGCTTAAGTTGCTTTAAGTATGGTTTTATGTTTTTAGGAGTCCTAAGTGTTAAATTCTTTGGATCCATGTCATTTTGGTCATATTATGTCAAGTTGATAGGTTTGCATCCAATCCAAAAGTCTTCGAGTGCAAAAAGACAAGATTTTGTCAAAGGTTGCAAAAGTTGTCAAAATGTTGCTCATGCAACTTCTAAAATTTGCTCGAGAGTTGCAAGATGAAAGCCCAACAGTCATAGGGTGTTTTGGATCGATTTGACTTCACATGTGAAGTGTTTTTAAGTGCTTACTTTGAACCAAGATGGTTAGAAGTTTTGTATTAGATTTTTAATGCATTTGGAATGGAAGATGAAGAGTTTTTCTGAGCATTTCTGAGTTGTACGACCGTATCTGGTGTGATCTTTGAAAACTAAGTTGATGTTTTGAAGGCCCTCTATGTTAGTGTTACTTTCCAATCGGTTTGAAATTGTTTAGTTTTGGTTTGAGGTGTTTTTGATTCAGTTTTCCAAAAGCAGTCCAGATTGAGGCTTGCTAGAAGCTCATTTCACTAATGGAGTCCTAACTTGCATTATGTCCGGTGGAATTCACTAAGATCCTAGAAAATGCAAGTTAGGATGGTATATTTAAGGATTCTAAAAGCTCATAAGATGGCTCGAAGGGTAAAGCCCTCATGCATCAAGCCCTAGGCTGAATATCTCAATATATTTAGCCTAGAATGAAGATGAATGAAGTGTTGTGTTAAATAGATAGTATAGTTGAGTGAACTAAAGGTGGATTTGAGTTGTGGGGAGTTATTTGAAGAGGTTTGAAGCACTGTATCAATTCCATGCACCCTATTTCTAGTACTTGCTTTGATATCCAAGCCTAATTTGGCCAATTAGGTCTGCGAATTCGGTGAGTGTTAGGTGTTGCTGGAGTGGAGTTGGAACCTAGGGCTTTGGGGTTTGACATAACTTCCAAAAGGGTATCTAGATATATCCTTAGTTTTCTAAAAGGTGATCAGGAGGAAAAGTTAAGTTCAAAAAACCACCTGGATAGACCTACAAGGAATTCTAGGACAGTTCTAGATAGGTACTGTACGGCAGTTGGAGGACCAAACCAAAGGGTGATTCTTAGTCCTTATGAATGAAGGCGTCCCAATAGCAAATTGGGGTTGGTGAAGTCACTGGTGAAGACTTCTAGTTTGTGGCTTGAAATAGGGCTAGTATCCCTAAAGCACAAAATTACAAGATCTTGAATTGAATGGTATTCAATTGGGAAAGGTCAGTAAGGAGTTCTGCCACCTTGAATAGGTAGAAAGCAATGTGTAAAGAGGGATCAAGGATCCAAAGAGAGCATAAATTAAGTTGGGTGTCTCAAGGAAGAGAAAGGACCAAGTCCACACTTCTTGTTGTCACCTCTGCATTAGGTGGTATCAGAGCGTAGAAAAGCTCTTGGGAACAAGAATGACAGAGAAAGTTGATGATACTGATGGAGAGATCCCTTTGAGGGTCACCAACATGGAGCTAGCCAAGATTGTGAGGGAGCAGACAGCTAAGAACAAGAAGATTGAAGAAGAATAGAAAAATTGAAGAGCTCTCAAACAAGTAGAACTACTGGTGATGATTTAGAGTCAGACCAACAAGAAGAAGAAGAGGAGACTGAAATAGAGAGGACAAGGGTGCCAGAAGACCAAAGGATCTTAGAAGATTTGGAGAGAGTGGGTGAAGAGATAATAAACCAAACCTACCAATGTTTATGGGCAAGATGGACCCTAAGGAATGCCTAGAAAATTATTTTGAGTGTGAAGATATCCCTATCTCACAAAGAACAAAGATTGCCAAGTCAAAAATAAAAGGACCTGCACTAAGTTGGTGGAACTTCCTACAAAAGGAGAGCGTAGAGAAAGAAAAAGACCCTATAACCACATGGAAGAAGATGTTGAGAGAAATCAAGAAGCAATTTGTTCCTGAAGATTATGAGGTAACTCTACATAAGAAGTTACAAAATCTGAATCAGAAGGATCTTGATGTGGGATCTTACACTGATGAATTCCACAAGATCTCAATGAAGACAAAGACCCCTAAGAATGAAGAAACAAAAACTTGCTACATGAATGGACTTAAGTACAGTATTCAAGATAAACTAAGTTTGTTTTGTCCCCAATCTGTACACCAGTGCTATCAAATGGCTATGAAGATTGAAGAGAAACAAAAGAGAGGACAACAAAATAGTCGGGGAAGGGGAAATGGCTTCAGAGGTAGAGGAACGTTTCAAGAAAGAGGATCATCTCCAAGACCACAGGGAGAATCCAATCACCAAGATTATGACAGAGAGTAGAAACACAAAGGTAATTTCAGAGGGGGTAGAGGCAATAGCAGAGGAAGGTCAGGAGGTAGAAATACCTCTATGTTCACTGGAAAGTGTTTCTCCTGCAATCAGATTGGTCAGCAATCTTTTAGATGCCCAAACAAGGCCAGTACATCAGGAGGAGATAGGAGAGTCCAACTCACCCAAGATGAGGACTGTCAAAGCATGACTTCCTATCACACCACTACATCCAGACCTGCAGACCCTGAGCAAGGAGAATGCATAATGTTCAATAGAACACTCTTGAAGGTGCAAAATCTCAAGGAGCCCCCACAAAGGAAGAGTCTATTTAGAATTCACTACAAGGTACTTGGTAAGATTTGCAAATTTGTTGTTGATTCTGGTTCTACAGAGAATTTTGTTTCTAATGCAATGATAGATAAGATTGGTTTGAAGAAAATACCCCACCCAAGCCCTTATAAAGTATCTTGACTTAATAAAGATCAACAAACTTTGGTAGATGAGCAATGTTGGATAGAGTTTCAAGTAGGAGAACACAAAGATAAAGTCTTGTGTGAAGTTGTGAATATGGATGCATACCACCTTCTCCTAGGAAGACCTTGACAATATGATGTTGATGCTCAACATGGGGGTAAGAAAATTGTGTATACCTTAACTAAGAATGGGATTAGTTACACTATGACACCCCTCCCTAATTCTGAGAAAGACAAAGCTTTAACAAACAGTGTTACCTTAGTGGGAGTGAAGGAATTTTTGAAAGTCCTTAAGGAAAGAGACACGCCTTGTTTTGCCATCATAGTAAAGCCCAAAACAGAGTCCAAGAGGATACCAAAAGGTCAAGAACCTCAGAGAAGTGTTGGCCCTAAAGAAGTACAAGATTTGTTAAACAAATACAAAGGAATAGTTGCAGACAAGAGTACTGATGTTTTACCACCACATAGGGATATTAGCCACTGTATAGACCTCATACCTAGTTCTACCTTGCCAAATAAGGTTGCTTACAAATTGACCCCTGACCAAAATACAGAAGTTGCAAGACAGATTCAAGAGTTGATGGAGAAAGGCTTGATTAGGAAGAGCATAAGCCCTTGTGCAATCCCTGCAATCCTAGCACCTAAGAAGGAGGGTACATGGAGGCTATGTACGGACTCTAGAGCCATCAATAGGATAACCATTAGATATAGGTTTCCTATGCCAAGGATAGAAGATCTCATTGACTATCTAGGAGGAGCAAAATATTACACAAAAATTGATTTAAAGAGTGGGTATTATCAAATTAGGATCAAAGAAGGGGATGAGTGGAAGACAACTTTCAAAACCAATGAGGGGTTGTTTGAATGGGTAGTGATGCCCTTTGGTCTCTCAAATGCTCCTAGTACCTTTATGAGGTTGATGAATGAGGTCCTTAAACCTTTCATAAATCACTTTGTTGTTGTTTATTTAGATGACATATTGATCATTAGCAAAGATAAAGATGAGCATTTGATACATCAAGATATGGTAATGAAGAGACTACATGAAGAAAAGTTGAGGATAAATTTAGAAAAATGTGTGTTTATGCAAGAACTGATATTTCTTGGCTTTGTCATCTCCAAGGGTAACTTGAAAATGGATCCTTCCAAGGTTGAAGCCATACTGAATTGGCCCACTCCAAAATCTTTCAGTGAGGTCAAAAGTTTCCATGGGCTAGCTAGCTTCTATAGGAAATTTTGTAAAGAATTTCAGTGGGGTGAGTGCACCAATGATAGATACTATCAAAGGGGGAAGGAAATGCAAGTTTGTATGGACTGATGTTGCAGACAAGTCCTTTGAATATCTGAAGACAAGAGTCTCTCAACAACCTATCTTAACACTCCCTGATATTCATAAGGTGTTCACCATTGAATGTGATGCTAGTAAGAGAGCTATTGGGGGTGTTCTCAGTCAAGAAGGGGGACTTGTGACATTCTTTGGTGAAAAGCTTAATGAAACTAAGCAAAAATACTCTACATATGATTTGGAGATGTATGCTATGGTCAGATCACTGAGGAAGTAGAGGCATTACTTATTGCCAAAAGAATTTATTGTATATACTGACAATCATGCATTGAGTTTTCTCAACAGGCAGGAGAAACTGAACCATAGACACCTTAAGTGGATGTAGTACTTGCAAGCATTCACTTTCACCATAAAGCACAAGAAGGGGGTAGCTAATAAGGTAGTTGATGCATTAAGCACAAGGAATTTGGCTATACAAGAAGTGACCTTGGAAAGTGTAGGTATCTTTGTCCTCAAGGACATGTATCCCAATGATGAAGACTTCAAAGAAATTTATAAAATTTGTTTGGAACTAGGAGATAGATATCACACTGAGTTTGCAGAATACATGATTCAAGAAGGATTGTTGTTTAAAGGGAGTCAATTGTGCATCCCTGATTGCTCCATGAGGGAGAACATCATAAAAGAGAAACATTGTGGATGTGTATCAGGCCACTTTGGTCTTGACAAGACACTTGAGCTAGTAAGAAGATTCTACTTCTGGCCCAAGATGTAGACTGAGATAAGAAGATTTGTGGAGTGTTGTCTAATTTGTCAAAAAGCTAAAGGTACTAGTTCAAATGCAAGCTTGTACACACCATTACCCATTCCTAGCAAACCTTGGGACTCCATCAGCATAGATTTTGTATTGGGGCTTCCAAGGACAAAGGCAGGCTATGACAGTGTTTATGTGGTTGTAGACAGGTTCTCCAAGATGGCACACTTTCTACCTTGTAATACTTTACATGATGCCTCAAGTATTGCAAGGCTATTCTTCAAGGAGATTGTAAGACTCCATGGTTTACCAATCACCATTATTTCAGACAGAGACCCCAAGTTTCTGGGACATTTTTGGCGTACCTTATGGAAAAGACTTGGAACAAACCTAGCTATGTCATCTTCTTACCACCCTCAATCAGATGGACAGACTGAAGTCATCAACAGATCTTTGGGAAACTTGCTAAGATGTCTGACAAACAAATATGGAGTGGCATAGGACTCAATCCTTCCACAAGCAAATTTCTCCTATAATGATTCTGTCAATAGAAGTTCAGGACTCAGTCCTTTCCAAATTGTCTATGGATCCCACCCTAGGGGTGTTTTGGAACTAAGAAACATCTAGAATTTTGGCCAAAGGAGTGCCCAAGATGAGGATTTTGTAGAGGTAATGAACAACATTCATCAACAAGTGAAAGACAGACTGCAACAAACCTCTAAGAAGTATAAACAAGTAGCAGATGCCAAGAGGAGAGATGTCCAATTCAAGGTTGGAGACATGGTTATGGTTCCCCTGAAGAAAGAAAGATTACCCAAGGAAAAGTACACCAAGCTAATGATGAAAAAGATTGGCCCCTTCAGAATCTTGAAGAAATGTGGAAATAATTCATATAGAATTGAATTACCTTCAACCATTGGTTTATACCCCATTTTCAATGTAGCTGACCTATATCCATACAAAGGTCCTATTACTGATGTCTCCATTGCAGATGCTCAAGATCTCCCACAGGACAACGAGCTACAAGATCTACCTAAACCACCAACACAAGAGATTGACTGTATACTAGACAAGAGGATAGCCAAACAAACCATAAGGTCTAATTTCAATGAATATTTAGTCAAATGGAAACACCATTCAGTGGAGGATGCTACTTGGTTGACACCTGAAGATATCAAGAAGACTGGTTTCAATTTAAAAGATCTCCCAACTCAAGGGACTTGAGTTAATTTTGTCTTGGGGAGTATGGTGCAGTGCACCCATGACTGTCACTGATTGACTGTCACTTTGCAAGATTTGAGTTTGTAATAAATGGATTGATCTTAGAAGATCATCCTATTTTGGTTATGGATCCATGTGTTTGGTCAAGGATCTCTTAGGCAATATTATGAGCCTAGAGATGCCTTAGTCCATTTGGATCATCTGTTTAGGCTTAAGTTGCTTTAAGTATTATTTTATGTTTTTAGGAGTCCTAAGTGTTAAATTCGTTGGATCCTTATCATTTTGGTCATATTATGTCAAGTTGATAGGTTTGCATCCAATCCAAAAGTCTTCGAGTGCAAAAAGACAAGATTTTGCCAAATGTTGCAAAAGTTGTCAAAATGTTGCTCATGCAACTTCTAAAAGTTGCTCGAGAGTTGGAAGATGGAAGCCCAACAATCATAGGGCGTTTTGGATCAATTTGACTTCACATATGAAGTGTTTTTAAGTGCTTACTTCAAACCAAGATGGTAAGAAGTTCTATATTAGAGTTTTGATGCATTTGGAATGGAAGATGAAGAGTTTTTTTGAGCATTTCTGAGTTGTACGGCCGTGTCTGGTGTGATATTTGAAAACTAAGTTGATGTTTTGAAGGCCCTCTATGTTAATGTTACTTTCCAATTGGTTCGAAATTGTTTAGTTTTGGTTTGAGGTGTTTTCGATTCAGTTTTCCAAAAGCAGTCTAGAAAGAGGCTTGCTAGAAGCTCATTTCACTAATGGAGTCCTAACTTGCATTCTGTCCAGTGGAATTCACTAAGATCCTGGAAAATGCAAGTTAGGATGGTATATTTAAGGATTCTAAAAGCTCAGAAGATGGCTCGAAGGGTAAAGCCCTCATGCATCAAGCCCTAGGCTGAATATCTCAATGTATTCAGCCTAGAATGAAGATGAATTAAGTGTTGTGTTAAATAGATAGTCTAGTTGAGTGAACTAAAGGTGGATTTGAGTTGTGGGGAGTTATTTGAAGAGGTCTGAAGCATTGTATCAATTCCATGCACCCAATATCTAGTACTTGCTTTGATATCTAAGCCTAACTTGGCCAATTAGGTTTGCGAACTTGGTGAGTGTTAGGTGTTGCTAGAGTGGCATTGGAACCTAGGGCTTTGGGGTTAGACATAACTTCCAAAAGGGTATTTTGATATATCCTTAGTTTTCTAAAAGGTGATCAAGAGGAAAAGTTAAGTTCAAAAAACCACCTGGACAGACCTACAAGGAATTCTAGAATAGTCCTAGATAGGTACTGTATGGCAGTTGGAAGACCAAACCAAAGGGTGATTCTTAATCCTGATGACATAAGGAAGGTGTCCCAATAGAAAATTGGGGTTGGTGAAGTCACTGGTGAAGACTTCTAGTTTGTGGCTGGAAATAAGACTAGCGTCCCTAAAGCACAAAATTGCAAGATCTTGAATTGAATGGTATTCTATTGGGAAAGGTGAGTTAGTAGTTCTACCACCTTGAATAGGTAGAAGGCATTGTGTAAAGAGGGATCAAGGATCCAAGGAGAGCATAAGTTAAGTTGGGTGTCTCAAGGAAGAGAAATGACCAAGTCCACACTTCTTGTTATCACCTTTGCATTAAGCCCCAACTATAACAGTTTTACTATTTAGAATCCCCTTGAATTTGCGCGAGATCTACTGCCAAAATATTTCAAGCACAACAACTTCATCTTATTAAGACAAGTTAATACATATGGTTTTCACAAGGTTGAACTAGATAGACAGGAGCTTGCAAATGAAGATTGTGTGAGAAAAATAGGCATTTCTTCAAGTATAAAATTTTATTCTGATAAACAATGCAACTCCAACTACACGTCCTTACCGTTTATAACAAAATGGCAGTTTTTGAATGTTGTCGCTGCAATAGGCAAGGTTGACTTGTACCATCAGGAAGTGGAACATTTTGATGATCTGGGAAGTGAAGACTTTTGTTTTCTGCTTTCAACCCGTGCAAGCAATGAGTAAGGCCCATTGAATTGACCTGCTGGAGGTGGTGAATGTTTATCGTTTTTGACGCAAGGAAGGTAGGGCAAAGGAGCCAAAAGGCACTCCCAAATACCAAACCAGCTTGCAAAGACACAATGCGGAAGCAACAACACAAGAATGGGAGAAGGAAACAGCAGATACTTTCTTAAATTGATCAAACTCATTACATGTCGGGCTGTAAGGCCCTCCCGGTTTCGGCCATATACATTCAACTGAATTACAGAATGATCTTCATACATGCGAGGTCACAGACCCGCCAATAAATATCTTAACACTTATTCTTCTATCAGAAATCTACTATCCTCCCCCAAACTGCTTCCTAAACTAAGAAAAGAGAAACAAATATCTAATAGAGTCCACCAAATAGGTCGACACTCAAATCCCTAAGAGAGACCCAGATTTAGGTCCACACAGATCCCAAAGAGAGACCCCACATTAATTACGCCACGAAAATTAAATGCAGAAGTCGGCCAGTTCAGGATAAACAACTCGGGAAGAGCATCACCAAGAAACAACAACCACTCGGTAAGACGATACCCGAGCAACAGGAACGACTCGGTGAGAACATAACCGAGCGACATAAAACCAACTTGGTGAAAGCATAACCGAGCAACAAAAAACCAACACACCCCGAGACTCATCGGTAAAGCAAGACAGAAAGAGTACACGAGCAACAGGGTAACTGAGCACTTCACCGAGCAGCCTCCAGACAAGCTAAAGAACAAAAGCAAACATATTTTTGGTTGAGCAGGATTGCCAAGGACCCAAGATGCTCCTACATCAGACACCTGAGGTTAAAAGAAATGATTCTCCGAATCATGTATCAGGTCCAACCTGAAATGAATCTAACTTAGATTGAGAAATCCAAGATGAGTCCTCAATCGGTCTGTTCTTCCATTTTATTAGATACTCCATGTATTCCTTTCCTCTTGTACTTCTGCCTACTCTCTTTTTCAAAATCTTCTCAACTTCCTCTATCTGCTTCTTACAATAATCACTTGGTGCTGTCACTTCTTCATTAGGTTCATCATATTCATACAAGTCTAAAATATTGAATATAGGTGATATATCCATGTCATCAAGTAATTCCACTTCATAAGCATTTCCACTGTCAAATCTTCTCAGTATTTTACAAGAACGAAATTTCTTCATCTTCAATTTACCATATGTTCCAACATGAAATCTGCCTTTCTTCAAATGAACCATAACTGCATCACCAACTTCAAAATTTTTATGTCTCCTTGATATATCTGCACTACCTTTGTATTTCTGATTACTTTTCTCCAGCTTCTGTTTTACATCTTCATGTAATGTCTTCATAAACTCGGCAAATTCCTCTCCTTCAACACTTCTTTTCTCTTCTCCAACAATATTTCTCAAGTCTGATATACCTCTCGATTGTGTGCCATGAACAATGTCAAAAGGTGTCTTTCCAGTACTTCTATTTACTAAACTGTTGTATGCAAACTCTGCTTGTGTCAACATCAAATAGCAATTACTTGGTGTGTCTCCAACTAGACATCTCAACAAATTACCCAAACTTCGGTTTACAACCTCTATTTGCTCATCAGTCTGTGGATGAAATGTAGAACTATACTTCAACTCAGTGTCCAACTTCTTCCAAAGTGTTATCCAAAAATAGCTAACAAATTTACTATCTCGGTCAGAGATAATACTCTTCGGTAATCCATGCAATCTGACAATCTCCTTATAGAAAAGATCTGCTATATGTACTGCATCTGATGTTTTCTTACATGGTATGAAATGTGTCATCTTAGAAAATCTATCCACAATAACAAATATGGAATCATTACCTCTAGTTGTCCTCGGTAAGCCAAGAACAAAATCCATGCTGATATCACTCCAAGGTTTCTCAAGAACAATAATCAATGTGTACAAACCAGTATTCTGACTTACTCCTTTTGCAACTTAACAAACTCCACGGCTTTTCACAAATTTCTGAACATCTTTATACAACTGAGGCCAAAAATATCTTTCCTTAAGCAAACTCAATGTTTTATCAATACCGAAATGTCCAGCCAATCCACTACTATGTTTCTCCTTAATCAAATTAGTTCTCATTGATCCTCTCGGTATGCACAACTGAATACCTTTAAACAACATATCTTCCTGAATGAAATAATCGTCATACTTGATTGATTTGGAATAGGTGCTTTGCACACTCTCCACTGCTCAGAAAAATCAGGATCACTTTCATACAAATGCTTCATGTCATCAAAACCAAGTACTTCAATTCTCGTTTCAATCAACAAAGATCTTCTTCTACTCAATGCATCAACAACTCGGTTAGAAACTCCACTCTTATGCTTAATCACAAATGTGAAAATATGCAAATACTCTACCCATTTCATGTCTCTGATTCAACTTATTCTTACTACCTAAATATTGCAAATCCTTATGATCAGTATACAACACAAATTCACTCGGCATCAAGTAAAGTCTCCATTTCTTCATAGCTTGAACAATAGCATAGAACTCTTGATATGGACAGAATATTTCCTTTTTGCATCATTCAACCTTTCACTAAAGAAAGCAACAGGTTTACCTTCTTGAGTCAACACAGCTCCAATTGCACTTTCATTTGCATCACATTCAACTTGAAATACCTTATTGAAATCAGGTAAAGCTAACACAGGTAATTCAACAACCTTCTGCTTCAAAGTCTCAAAACTCTTATCAGCTCCATGTGTCCATTTGAATTCTCTTTTGTCTCCTCTCATTGTCTTAGTCATAGCATTACAAATATAACTGAAATTTTTGATAAAATTTCTCTAAAAACTTGCCAATCCATGAAATGATCTTACCTCACTGACATTCTCAAGTGTAGGCCAACTAAGTATAACTTCAACCTTCTCAGGATCCATCTTCAGACCATCAGCTGAAATCACAAAACCCAAATGTATTCTTCTTTCATGAAGGAAAACTTCTTCAGATTTATCAGCAACTTTTCCTCTTTTAATCTTTACAATACTTGTATATGCATCAAATGCTCTTCTCTAGTCTTACTGAATATAAGAATATCATCCAAGTATACAATCACACATTTATTCAAGAATTTCTTCGAAACTTCATTCATTAACCTTATAAATGTACTTGGTGCATTAGTTAAACCAAAAGGTATAACTAACCACTCATACAAACCTTCTTTTGTCTTCAAAGCAGTCTTCTATTCATCACCTTCTCTAATTCTGATATGATGATACCCACTCATCAAATCAATTTTGGTAAAATATCTTGCTCCACTCAAACAATCCATTATATCATCCATCCTCGGTATAGGAAACCTATATTTCACTGTGATCTTGTTGATTGCTCTTGAATCAGTACACATTCGCCATTCTCCATTCTTCTTAGGTGCTAATACAGTTAGTACTGCACATGGACTCAAACTTTCTCTGATCAAACCCTTGTTCAACAACTCATGAACTTGTCGGTTAAGCTCTTCATTCTCAGTCGGTGTTAACCGACGTGGTGCCTTGTTCGGTAAAATAGCTTGAGGAATTAGATCCATACAATGGCTGATATCTCTCATTGGTGGAAAACCATCAGGAACATTATCTAAAATGATCTCTTTATACTGAGTGAGTAACTTGTCAACTTCTGCAGGAATTTCATCTTCTATATTTTTACACAGTTTGTTAGGAATCAAAGCGTAACATATATCATTTCTTTTCAAATCCTTAACAAACTATCTACCTTCCATCAAACAAACTTTCACAACTGTACAAATCTCACCAACAGATTCTTCAACCAAAGGTAACAAAATTTGTTTCTTACCATCAGCCCAAATAGTATATCTATTCACCCTTCCATCATGTATAGCATGTCTATCATATTGCCAAGGTCTACCCAACAAAATATGACAACAATCCATAGGCATAATATCACACAACACCTTATCATAATACTTTCCAATTTTCAGATTCACAAAACACTGTTCACTCACCATTAATGTATGCTCATCCTTGATCCATGAAATCTGATAGGACTTCAGATGCTTCATCCTTTCCAACTGGAACTTTGTGACCATTTCCTCAGATGCCAAATTCTCCGAGCTTCCACTATCAACAATCACCTTCCAAACTTTGTCTGCAACTCTACATCTGGTCTTGAACAAACTTTTTCTGACAGGATCTTGCTTATCTTTCTCACTCCATAGTATTCTTCTGATCATGAGATTTCCTTCCTTCTCTGGTTCATTTGGTGACTCCTCTTGCACCAAAACATTTATGTTGCTACCTAATTTCTTGCTTGCATGTGTACACTCAAAAGATCGATGCCCTTCTTCACCACAATTGTAACAAGTTCCCTGGAACCCTCTTCTACTGTAACCACCTCGGGAGTAATTGCCTCTTCCTCGGTATCAACTTCACCTTTCCATTCAGTTTTTCCTTTATCTTGAGATGTGTCTGAAATTGACTTGGTTGGTTCAGATCTACTATTTTCACCATGAGATCTACCTCTTCCTCTAGGGAATCTACCACCTCTTCCTCTTTGTCTTTGCTCATATCTTTTGTTCAATTTCTCTTCAACTTTTAGGGCAAACTGATATGCCTCTTCAATGCTCTCCATCTTTACCAAGCTGATCTCATCTTGTACGGAACTTCTCAATCCATTCAGATATCTTGCTATTCTTTCCACTTCATCTTCAACATGTCCAGATCTGATGTCTAATCTGTAAAATTCTTTGGTGTAGTCTTTTACCGAGCTATCTTTCTACTTCAAACTTTGCATTCGCCGAATTAGGTTAATCTAGTAATCACAAGGTAGAAACTTGCCTTTCAACTTGTTTATCATCTTATCCCATACCTTGATCTTATCTTTACCTTTCTTCTTTCGATCCAATTGCAGATGCTCCCACCATAAGGATGCATGACCTTTCAGCTTTGTGCTTGCAATCTTCAACTTCTTCTCCTCTGATACATTTTCACACTCAAAGTACTTCTCCATCTCAGTTATCCAATCTATCAATTCATCAGAATTCGATTTTCCACTATACTAAGGAGGATTAAACTGAGGTGTGGATTTCAAACTTGTCAATGCTCGCAGGAATCTCTCTTCTTCCCGATCCATAACAGGTGCAGGTGCAGCTTCGCCTTGCACTTCCTCCAATTCATCATCACTCACATCTTCAAGATGTCTTCCTCTGCACTGGGCTGTCTCAACAGCTTCCAATCTTGCAACCATCTGTCTTAGCATATCAGTTAGGCCTGGATCTACATTTCCTCTCCCATGAACCATCTTGAATCCCTCTGCAATTATAGGTCAGATCGCAGTCTTCTACCCCACAACAATATCAACCAACTACGGTTAGGGCTTACAAGAAGGAACTCAGATCTAACCTTTGCTCTGATACCACGTGACGCAAGGAAGGTAGGGCAAAGGGGCCAAAAGGCACTCACAAATACCAAAGCAGCTTGAAGATACACAATGCGGAAGCAACAACACAAGAATGGGAGAAGGAAACAACAAATACCTTCTTAAATTGATCAAACTCATTACATGTCGAGTTGTAAGGCCTTCCCGGTTTCGGTCATATACATTCAATTGAATTACAAAATGATCTTCATACATGCGAGGTCACTGACCTACCAACGAATATCTTAAAACTTATTCTTCTATCAGAAATCTACTATCCTCCCCCGAACTGCTTCCTAAGATAAGAACAGAAAAACAAATATATACAAGAGTCCACAAAAGAGGTCGGCACTCAAATCCCTAAGAGAGACCCAGATTTAGGTCCACATAGATCCTAATGAGAGACCCCAGATTAATTACGCCACAAAAATTAAATGCAGAAGTCAGCCAGATCAAGATAAACAACTCGGGAAGAGCATCACTGAGCAACAACAACCACTCGGTAAGACGATACCCGAGCAACATGAACGACTCGGTGAGAACATAACCGAGCGACAGAAAACCAACTCGGTGAAAGAACCGAGCAACAAAAAACCAACACACCCCGAGACTCATTGGTAAAGAAAGACAGAAAGAGTACCCAAGCAACAGGGTAACTGAGCACTTCACCGAGCAGCCTCCAAACAAGCTAAAGAACAAAAGCAAACATATTTTTGGTTGAGCAGGATTGCCAAGGACCCAAGATGCNCCAACACACCCCGAGACTCATTGGTAAAGAAAGACAGAAAGAGTACCCAAGCAACAGGGTAACTGAGCACTTCACCGAGCAGCCTCCAAACAAGTTAAAGAACAAAAGCAAACATATTTTTGGTTGAGCAGGATTGCCAAGGACCCAAGATGCTCCTACATCAATTTTGTTACCAGTAAAAGTGTTAAGGGAGACAACAATTTGGAACAGGATTTGCAAAATTTTGTGCTCATGCACTTTTAGCTATTGAGCCACTGATTCATCCATGTAACCTCCCATATGTTGCAGTCATGGCTGCCGACACAGCATCAGGAAAACGAATTTGTTGAAAAGGCTTTAGAAACTCTAAAATGAATTAGCATGCATGATGCTAAATCCCACTACCATTACCACCAATCTCCTAGCTTGTATTAAAATGGGAAATTTGAAACAAGTTGTGGTTATCAAAGCACATGGAAAGGGACCTTTGATAAATGTTGCAGCTACATTTGCTAGGAAGACTAGCACGAGACGCATATGAATTATATAGTTTGCAATGATTGCATGATACGTACAAGATGGAATTATTAAAAGGAAATGCAATTAGCAGCCGCTACTGCCATGTTAGACAAGCATACAAAATGTCAAAGCACACACTCGATAAGGCATACAGACTGCACTCAGCGTGCCTTAATGAAATGTGATCTCAGTCCATGGAGGGATATACATAGCAAAGATTCGTTGAGCAAGTTTTAAGCAAATACAATTAATCGATGTCAAGCCCAATTCCACAACCTTTGCTAGCATCTTCTTAGTTGAAGCATAAAAGCTGCTTGACATTACACCATGTCCGCAGAATGTGGAAGCAAGGACAAGGCACATGAATAGTTTTGGCTGCAGGTTTTAAATAAATATGGTGATTGAGGAATACGCACAGAGAATATTTGTTCAATAAACTTTCAAGCAATTGCAATTGGTATATGTAAAGCCAAAATAAGCAACCATTTCTAGTACGCTCGCAACCTCAACCAGAACAAGAAACATTGGATCAGTCTGTATGTAACCAACAAAGCATAACAGAAGGCTGATTTTCACTATCGAAGCTCCAGACAAGCACGTAAAATGTGAAAGTATAGATCGGTTCTTTCGATGATTGACCGAATGATCTATGGAGGTGTTGACAAGTGGAATGCTTACCTATAAAAATTTCAAAGAAAGGTGCGAAATATTTTATCGAAATACATAAATTTCGATATAGCATACATGTTTATTAATGTCATAAATATTACACTGAACAACATAGTTACATCAAAATAGTGTTGTCAAAGTAATTTCTAAATGCCTTATCAAAATATAAAGTCTGAAAAACATGGCAACCCTAATATGCTATGCAGATAGCAGATTGAAGTACCCGGCTCACTAAAGTTTAAGTTCTACATTACAAAATGATGAAGACAGAAAAGGCTCTGGTAGATATGAAAGAATATTCTAGACTCATAGACAACGAATCTAAATTGCTTGACAGTCCCCTCGATCTGGAATACTTATTCCGATGGCTGTAATTAGCCGATATGATTTCCCTACGAGGTCACTCATGACCACACAGTGGAAAACCTGTCTCACGGCTCCAACCCTATCTCACGGTCGCAAACCACTGTGAAACCTATTTTCCTTGTACGATTTGTGGTTTGGAGCTAGCATAAACCATGTTCGCAGAGGCTCTGTCTCCACAGTATGATTTATTGCTCCCTATCATTTCCATGATCACAAATGCTTGATGATTGATTTTAGATTTGCAGCCGCTCAGGTAATTATGAACGTCTAGAGTACCCGGTTTTTGTGCTACGACAATGAGAAAATCACAAATTTAGGGTTTATGTGAGTGCATTTCTGATTGGTTCAAATCAACGTACACATGCGCTTGTGTCTACAAGTTGTTTTGATCATTTTCGCTCTACCATTCTCCTGTTCATGTAATCATGCCCAGTGTGATGGAGATCACTCTTAGATTTGAAGTTGCACTCCACTACACGCACACCTCTGTAAGTTTTTAATGGTAACTTGGGTTTACTTCACCTACCCGCATTTAGTTTGCAACTGCATTTAGGCCTTTACAAAAATCTTTTCATTAATATGCCCTCTCATGCTAACACCCATAAATATTGTCAACACCAAACATCTCTTCATGTCGGCAACATTCGCAAGTTCAGAACAAGTATGCCCTTCTCTTTTGTTTGGTTTTCTTCAAATTGCAATGTGTTTGGCTCTAACTCTTTAGCTTTGTTTTTTTGTTTCATTGTCCTCAGATTCAATGATCAAGATTCCTTGGCAATCCTTTCTGATTACCAGGAGTTCCAAGGAGGTGACGTTTTGATGCCCGACTGTTTGAGTTCGCGTTTGCCTGTTGAAACTACATAAGCATTCTATTAGTTGCCGCCTCAACTTCTTTTCCTGTTCCACTTTTGCCTTCTTTTGTTCAAGTTTGTTTTGCTCCATCTCCTCATCTTTATATCTAGTGCCCACTGTTTGTTTAATGGTTATCTTGACATATTTGCAAAGGTTTGTAGCTCTCAATTTCTTATGCTGCATGAGCCATGTGTTTATTTAGAAATTATCTTATGAAAGCAATCCCAATTTTAGCTACTGTAAACTATACACTGCCAAGGTTTGGGTAGAGCCATGGCAAAATTTGAAGAACTTGCAGGATATAAAGCCTGCGTCTTCCTCCTCAATCACCCCTATACAAGACGTCTCTCTTGTTCTCTCATTAAATAATTTATTTAAACACGCTTCTCAGACACTTACGGCTTGGGGAACGGTAGACCACCTACTCCATGACTTGAAGACACATGATTAGACCTTTTCATTCTGCAAAATTGCTTTTAATGGTAATCTTATTATAGTATACAAATTGAGGTTGTTAGTTTCCCATTTCCACATGTCATCCAGCATTCTCCCAACCAAGCGACACCTAGGAGCTTTTCGTAGGGTAAGACCTCTCATATAAGCATAAATGATAGATGAATTTTGACAGATGCTCCTGCTTCAGCTGCCTACTAGCTGTAAAGGAAAAATTGGAAACATTAAGGATCCACACGATATGTTTGACAAAATGCCTAATGAATATAAGCATACACAGGCACGTGAATGGTTCGATAAATGTCCTATTTGCTTACAAGTTTTCGAGTTGCCATTGTTTCCTCAAATTATAATATTACATTTGTGTGTCTGCTATTGTTTCCTGATATCAAACCTGTTATTTTTAGTTGCTAGCGAGGTATAAATGTCGTCTACTAGAAGCTTGTATAATTTATAAAAAGTTTGCGAGCCAGATTAATAATGCAAATAGGGAAACAGAGATGTTAAGCTGCATTTCTTGTAACTAGGGTTTACCCAACCCAAATCAGAGAAAAGCTACAACAGAACATGGAAGAAATCCACCACACAAAATTAGTTACACAAAAACGACGACTGTATATCCTAATAATGCAACAATTTCATAAAATTCCAAAACAAGTTCAATTGGGCACTTGTAGGACAAGTATTATTTAGCTTTAAAAGCAACATCCCCATATCGTATTTTATTTCTTCTATAGTACAAAAGAAAAGAAAACGTAATATAAGAATTTCAATATTGAACTTAACTATTTCAGTGTACATATGTAGAATTTCATTAATTGGGTATAAGTAGCTTATCTTGATAACAGTATGGGGATTGATACAGACCTTGGAGAGAGAGGGAAGCAAATCATGTAACACACCAGGCTTGAGATAAATCAAGGTATTTGCTCCAATTAATGCGGCTGTGACCCGGGGCTTCCAGGCCATCTCATAAAACTCAAAGGCACCCTACTTTGCAAACAGGTACAACATTCCTCTGTTGCAACCTCTGCCTTTGCCTCTGTTCAGTCTCTTTCTTTTTCTTTTCTTTCTCTCTTAGCCCTTGCAATCAATGTAGATAATCAATACCTGCAAAATGCATCGATAAATAATAAATATAGCCTCTACTAGATACAAGATCAAGAAGAATTCACGAGAAAAGCAACTGAACAGTGTATGTTAAGTTTTACTTTCTTACTACTGTTGAGGGTTTCCTTGACAACATTACAGGAGGCCAACTCTGTCATGCTTCAACTAAGATGTCAGAATAGGGCAACACAACTAACATGTATACTTCCCCAAGAAGCATGAACAATGATTTAAAATTATGTATTGATATATAATTGCAGATTCATCCAAAAAAGAAAAGATGCTAAACAAGAATTATTTATCTAGCTAGCATCATGGCCTGCGTTTATGAACGATTTCTCAGGTGCCCACTTCAACAGGAAATAATCAACAATATTTTTTAATATCTAATCTGCTTAACATCATTATTGTGATACTTCTCACTTAGAATGGATATGTAGATTGTATGAAACTCTGTTGAACCAATAACCCTGTGACTTGTTTAACCAAAAAATGAGCACAAAGATAGATAAGATATGTTTAAATATATAAAGTTATGATGTAAGAACTATGTTAGGATATTACTCTTAGTTAGAGGAGTAGTAGATATTTTTTATCTACTTCAATATACATTTTGCTATTTGTGAAACTAATCCAACCGTAAGTTTTTTGTGTTGTAAAATCTCTATATACATGCAAAGCTTGACAGTTTGTTAGAGCGATTCTCTTTTTACGTCCAAACTTGTAAGACACCAGTATTTAGACATGCAAAAATTGGTGACATGCTTAACCAAATGGATTTTCTTTATCATGTTTGGGTATTTTTCTATAAATGCATTTAATTAGAATAATATCCTATGAGCTTTACTTCTGATTGTTTTGTATTCCCTTGCACATCAATGATGTTAAATCACAAGAGATTCTCCTTGTTCCCCACAAATGGAGTGTTGCTAATTCTGAAAATATAACTAAGTTCTGCCTTTATCAGATTGAGTAGTGTTGGAACCTCATAATGCAGATAGAAAGATATGTGTCAAAGAACTACTCCAAGTATCTTGTAATATCTAGCATGTTTTCAAGTATTGTTGTCGCATGCATTAGTACAATGCAGGGGTAGAAAACTAGCTACGCGTTTGTGCATAATGTTCTTGCTTGTGTCTTATTCCCTCTATTGTGAATCTTCTGAGGTTTGTCCCTTTTGCATTTCCTTTTTATCTCTTCATAAGTTACAATGTAATTTTTTTTTAGTTATTGAAGTTTCGTATTCTCAGTTTCTTAACTAGATAAGTTCAAGGTTTATTTGTTATAATACATCTAAATATTTTTGCCATACCATAAATCTGTCCTCCCACCCCATGTTGGTTCCGTCCTTGAAAGTCCACTGAACATAGGAATTTTGTATGCTCTCAGACATACTGAAGTGAGATAGCATTTTTGAATTAAAAAATATCAGCCATTACAATAGGTGATGTTAAATAAACCCTCTTCTCACTAGCAAACAATAACTATAACTACTGTTTGCAAGTTTCTTCCGTAGAATTAACAGTTTCCTTTCTTTTTTAGGTCATGGAAAATCCACAACAACCAAACCGAATTATTGACATTTCGAGTAATAGCTCAGAAATCAGTATTCCACTACCATCAGTTGGCTCAAATGCGTCTGTAAACTGGAATGGGTATCATGAAACAGAAATTTACAATATCGCTAGTGTTTCCCTTACTTGTCAACAGAATGTTGAGCAACCAAAAGTAGCTAGTGCTCGAACTTGTGATGTGAGAGACTTTGAAGTGATGGCAATGAAAGAAACTCTATAAGAAATGTATACACAGATTTTCTGGCTTTTGTACTTTCCTAAGGGAAATGTTCTTTGATGAATATTATGGAGAAGGCAATGCTCCTTCTATTCGCCATGCATTCCTCACCTATCTCAATTGAACATAGTACACTATATATTGATTTAGCTCCCTTCGTAGTTTACCTATGTTTGAACTTACACTACACCTCTTATAGAAAGAAAGATTTTGGAATTTTTGGGCACTTGTAAACAACGTCTTCTACTTGTTCCTCTTATGTTCCCCCAACTAATGATATAAGTGGACTTTGTACAAATTTTATTCCAATAACAATACAAATGTGCGATGTATACTTGCAACACTTTTGTATTTATATGCTTGACTCAAGCCTCTCTTTTGTATATTCTGAAAATAGACATTACATTTGTTTCTCCACTAGCATTGTCTGAATTGCACAACCAATCTTTATCGATTTGATTTAGACCACATGTTTCTACACTTTTTTGTAATAATTATAAATGTTTCTATATCTATCTTTGTCACATTGCCACATTTGCATTCTCGCTTTAGCCCTTTCCTACGTGGAATAGAAAAATACATTTGAGATTTTACGAAGTGGGGATGGTTTAAATTAAACCCAATTTATTTGTTGCAGCTCACTTCAAACACACGCTTCACCAAATTTGTATGACCGCAACACATGTTTCGTGATGTGTACTGTACCCGCTCCCAACCTACTTTATGTTGGCTCCTACTCGACAATTAAATCGTCTCTACATTATGTATCACTACAATTATTCATACATATTTGTATTGAATTCTCTCTCTTAAGTAATTAAATGGCACTATCTTTCATGAAGAGTTTCAGTTTTGCTAAGAAATGGTGATCACATAAATATCTGAACCAACTTTCATTCGTCTATATATTTAGTTGTTCTTTTCTCTCACTATTTTTTAACTTTTTTACCCATCTATAGGAACACACTTGTCTGAAACTAACAAGTTTTGCAAACAAATCCTCTCAAGTTGTTGCGTTAAGGTGCGTCTTCTTATCTTTATTTATTTTTTCCCATTACAACTTATATTTACCCCACTCAGTTTGCTACGCATAAATGCCAAAAAAATGAATTTTGTTTCAAGCATTTCTTATACAACTTGTATGAAAATAAAACCATGGTCAACAGTTACTATTCCAACATATTTTGGCATATGCCAAGTTACATTTTTTCATGTTTAATCTAGCCATTTTAATGTAGATGAAGAAATGTGTGTTATTTGTTTACTATCTTTAGATGTATTTTTCTTGTAGTAATTTTAATAGTTCATTTCTACTTATAATACACATATTGCTTGCCACCTATTCAAATTTATAGGTTAGTTGTCTCACCTTTAAGCTATGTCTCACTCTTTGACAGACAATGCAATTAAGCATATCAACAATGACAACTTAGATATGCATCCACTTCTTCAAGTTTTTTCCGTTGCACCATTTGGTCAATGTACTGAGCCGACAATTAGATACAAGTTAGAGCTCTCTAATGCACTCCACTTACAAAAGGCTACCTTGCCAAGCAAGTATAACGAACTTGTAACAACAAAGAAAATCCAACAAGGCTCTATAGTGCAACTCAAAAGACTTACTATTTGTACCATTTCTAACTCACGGAGAGCCAATAACTGTTGTCTTTATTATAATAAACCATTTTCATTTTCTTGTGCAATCAAAAGACAATACTATTTGTATAATTATATTGAATTCTATAGGTGGATTGTAGTCTCCAAATTGGATATTTTATGCACAGCTCATGATATCATTGGTAACCCCACCTTCTTTTTCAAAGAACCAAAGCACCTTGTACAACATGTGGGGAGTTCATTAAACACATGTACAGATGTTGTAGATATTGTTACACCTACACAGCTGAGTCCTGCAAAATTGATGTTTGGCTTGCATGCCTCTTTGCACAAAAACCTCCGATTACAACTGTTACTCCTATCAGAAGTCTCAATCCATTTCAAACACAGTGGATGATACAAGGTTGTGTGACTGAAGAAAGAAATCCACCACTTCAACAACAAAAACAGAGATGGCCACAAGTTTAGTTTTGATACGGTTGATAGTGAGAGAACTGAAGTTTGCGTCACTTGCTTCAATGCAATTGCAGACCCCCATTTTCAACATGTTCACGCTAGGAGTGTGTATACCTTATCTCGTGGTACCATCAAACCTGCAAACAAGTTTTACAATAAGCTTAATAGTGATACAGAAATCACTTTAACGGATGATCCAAGGCTCACCCTTTCTGATGATGACCTCTTAATTCCAACACATCAATTCTCTTTCACACCAATTACCGAGATCCTAACTCAGCATACTAATTCTTCTGTTGCTGTTGTTGGAATTGTTATATGTGTTGATCCTTCCTCTACCATAAAAAGAAAGATTGATTCAACTGAGGTCCTTCGTAGGAGTCTCGAAATGATAGATATGTCTACCTCCACTATAAATGTTACTTTGTGGGTACAAACAACTCAAAAAGAAGGCACACCATTGCAGGAGATGTACCATTCACAAAAGGTGACTATGCTTGCAATCAGAAATGGTCGTGTATCTGAATATAATGGCAAGGTGGTGAGTACTCTAGCTACTTCTCTATTGTTTATCAACCCTAATATCCAAGAAACAAAAAAACTAAAATCTTGGTTTGCGCAAAATGGAAATGATCTTCTCATGCCTGCCATAGACCTTCTAGATACACCTCTAATTCTGCAATGAAACACCTTCTCCAATATCACGGAGGAAGCATCAACTATAACCAAACCCCTTTAACGCATTGTTAAAGCAACTGTGGTTTTAGTCAAGACAAGCAAAATTTGTTATCCAACTTGCCCCATTGAGATTGGGGGTAAACAATGTAAAAAAAGAGTTGAAAAGAATGATGAAGGAAAATAGTTTTGTTCAAAGTGTGTAGCTACCTTTCCAGATTGTAGTTATAGATATGTTCTTCAAGCCAAACTTGAAGATCACACAAATGCTCTTTGGGAAAGTGCCTTTGACGAAGTCGCAACTAAGGCGTCGGCATGCCTATAGAAAAACTCTATCTGCTACAATTCAATCAAGAAGATGAGTCAAGTTCTGAGAATGTTATTAAACATCTACAATACAATCAATTTCTTTTCACCCTCTCGAACAGAATGGAAACATATAACAATGTAGAACGTTTGAAATCAAAAATTTAAGAAGTTGATAGGTTTGATTTCACAAATGAAAGCACCTTTTTGTTACAAGAAATTCCTACGCTCTATCTTGCTAATACGCAGTAGCCCCTATAAAAGTACTTGTTTTTGCTAGATCCTTTGTAATTATTCCTTCTTTTGTACTTTGTTTCACATACTATCTGTGTACCATTTTTCTATGTATAGGGTTCCAAGGCCCCTTCAAAACTTGTTTTTTGCCCTTGCTATAATTATTACTTGTATTTATGGTTGCAATATGAAATCTATTACGTACACGACTCAATCTATTAATTGTGATGTGAACAACCTTATTTTGGGATGTCTATTTTTTCTATGGCACATACTATGAGTTTCTCCTTATGCTATCACTTGAGTGATAATTCGATGTCGATTCTTGCTCCAAGATTTTGACATTTTTATTATCGTGTACACTTTATTTCATTGTCAACACCATAGATTTCTACTACAAACTACCAGATATAGAATTGAAGAGGAAAACTCTATTGTTAAATAGTTTGTACCTCACAATTTATTAGTTCTAGTTAAGCAACTCTAGAAATCTACCTTTTATTTTGTGTTAACTTAGGTAGACTTAGACTTGTACAATGTTTCTATGTGAAAAGATAATGAACATACATTATACCTCTTTTATAGAAATCCAGACAATGAACTCAAATGTACAAGATTCCAAAGAACAACTGAACCAAAACCGACCGATTCATATGCAATCTCGTGAAAGAAGTCGCTTGTATTATGCTCAACATAGAGAAGAAATAGGTGTGCATCGTGTAATCTAGCGAGTGAACCATTCCCATCAAACATTAGTTCACACACTCCATGCCCACTTCCAAGCTTCTACAAGTTCCCTACATCAAATGCCCTCTAACCCCATTGAAACACACCTCCCTGAGCAAAGCCCTCACAATCCACTTTCAAACATACAAGAATCTGAAACACCACTAAGCCAACGTAGCCCAACTGAACTACAAGCTCGTAAGAGAAGTCGTGTGTATTATGCTCGTCATAAAGAAGAAATAAGTGTGGGTCGCACCACCAACTGCATGCAACAATCCCATCAAAAACTAGGTCCGTCATTCCCTTCCCACTTGCAAGCTTCTACAAAATCCTAGGTTACCCAACCCTATACCCCCATTGACACAAATCTTTGTGAACAAATGCACGACAATATCCACTTTCGCTTTCCGACCTAGATATGAATATATCTTCTGAATTCTATGAGGCGGCTACAACACTTAGATCTAGACTAGATGCACTATCAAAGTTACACACATTTCATATATGTAAGGAACGCTACCCTGGGATGCATGTTTGTTCTATAGACAACAGTCTCACTTGTAAGTAGTGCGTTGCTGAGAAAGGAGTGCACCACTTCTCTGTAGCTAACAATATGGACCCACTTGAACAACCAAATGTTTTTAAAGTTCTTACACAAGTGGAAGAGATGCTCATTGCACGTGTCAGCCCAATATTACAAGTCACTCATACCCATGGTGAACAATACAAATATAGTGGTTACACAATTAGCTTCCCCCACGATATAAAAACAATTGCAAAATCTTTGCTACATATAATTCAAGAGTTGGATGTATTAAGAGTCCGCAGACTTAATACACATGGGAAGGCTTATGATTGCTATGTTAGTACAAATCATGTTCACAATGCGCTAGCATACAAGATCAAATATGATCCTTACTACAAGGATGTTGAAATCAGTGCTTCAGCCTTATCACTACTTCCTGATTCTACTACCAACATGTCTCAAGAATGCTTCGTACACTTCAAAGTGAAGTTGAAAGTGACAGAAAATTCTACATCGTTTATGGTAAACCTATCAAATAGGCAAGGCGAGTTGGAAATCATTAAAGTCTCTGCAACTAGAAACTAAAATTGACGTCATTATCGACTGTCCACACATTAGTTCAACATCCATTAATGAGTACACTACTGAGGGCTTATTTGACATGGCATTTTCCACTCTCTTCCCAAAAGTTAATGACTACCCATGTAACCTCGAGTCAGGGAAGCGCAACTTCATGAATATGTCTTCCACCTTATGCGATTTCATGATAATAATTTGGGTAGCACCCACGCTTTAGATATTTCCTCCTTAAACTTATGATGCACCATCGTAGCCAATCTCTAGCGTCAATCTTCATTAAACGCAAAGTTGATGACAATATACCAACCACCATTGAAGATCTTCGATCTCACTTGACCAATCTCCCCGACAATCATTTGGCTGAAGAACTAATGAATTTTGGCTCTACCTTGCGAGGGGCAC
>MU215618.1:234983-245916 GCA_018584345.1 Thuja plicata
CGTTGAATGACACTTGAATACACCTGATTTATTATGTTAAGGTTTCATTCTCCTTTCAATGCAAATACTTATGAATACACTTGATGTATTTGTATTGATTCTTTCATTGTTCTTTCAATGCAAATACCCTGATTCATCGCATTGTAATTTTGATTCTTCGCATTCTTTCCAAGAAGCTTTATATCTGCATTCTACATGTTTCCCTTTCTTACGTAGGCAAGTCCGCTCAGTACATTTTGTGTATTTGTACACAATTAACCAACTCTTCATAATCAACGGAAGCATTAGTGTCAAATATTTCAGATGTGTTTAGTAGGCACAAATCATTTGTAGGAGTTTTGTGTACCATATTGTTAATCTCAGATTTAGAGCGAGGGTTCCAAGCAGTGAGATATTTGTCAAAGAATGTTTTTGCTCTACTCACTTGAGTAGAGTTTCCCTAGTCTAGCATATCCATGTTTGGTGCATTTTTTATCCAAATGCAGCTGTGGATGTGTGCAGAACTCCAACTTTCTCATTCACAGCAGTTTTAGTAATTAACTACGCCCATGATCTTCTCAATGACCTCTCTCCGAAAGATCGTAAATCGTTGATGTAGGTATAGTGATGTGTGACAATTTTTTATGATGTTGTCTTTGCGTTGTTTGTTGGAGAGCAATGAAGATATGTCATCTGGAGAAAGGACAGCGTGGAGATCAGGTCACCTTGTGTCAGCTACACTTAATGTGAAAAACAATGTTGGAGGACTTATTTGGGTGATCATAGCTGTTAGAGTATTGCGACACTTACTCCAGTACGGACATGTCCCTCGCAAAGTAGACCCAAAATGCATCAGTTCTTTAGCCAAATGATTGTTTGGGAGGTTGGTCAAGTGGGATCGAAGATCTTCAATGGTGGTTGGTATATTGTTATCAACTTTGTATTTAATGAAGACTAACGCTAGAGATTGGCTACGATGGTGCATCATAAGATTAAGGAGGAAGTATCTAAAGCATGGGTGTTGCACAAATCTATTATCATGAAATCGCATAAGGTGCAAGGCATATTCATGAAGTTGCACTTCCCTGGCTCAAGGTTGCATGGCAATGCATTGCCTTTTTGGAGAGAGTGGGAAACACCATGTCAAATAAGCCCTTAGTAGTGTACTCATTAATGGGTGCTGAACTAATGTGTGGTCAGTCGATAATGGCATTAGTTTTAATTTCTAGTTGCAAAGACTCTTTAATGATTTCCAACTCAAGTCGCCTATTTGGAAGGCTTACCTAAACGATGTAGAATTTTCTGTGTCAATTTCAACTTCACTCGATATGCTTCCAAGGTCAATGTTTGTTCATGGGGGGTCGTCATTGTCACTTTGAGGTGTACAAAGCATTTCTGAGATGTTGGTAGTAGAATCAAGAAGTAGTGATAACATTAAAACATTAATTTCAACATCCTTATAGTAAGGATCATATTTCATCTTGTATGCTAGCGCATTGTGAACATGATTTCTACTAACATAGCAATCATAAGCCTTCTCATATGTATTAAGTCTGCAGATTTTTAATACATCCAACTCTTGAATTGTACGTGGCACATATTTTCGTAATTGTTTTTATATCTTGAGGGAAGCTGATTGTGTGAGCACGATATTTGTATTGTCCACAATGGGCATTAGTGACTTGTAATATTGGGTTAACAAATGCAATGAGCATCTCTTCTACTTGTGCAAGAACTTTAAAAACATTTGGTGGTTCAAGTGGGTCAATATTGTTAGCTGCAGAGAAGCGGTGCACTCCTTTCTCAACAATGCACCGCTTACAAGTGAGACTGTTGTCTGTAGAACAAACATGCATCCTAGGGTAGCGTTCCTTACATACATGACATGTGTGTAACTTTGATAGTGCATCTAGTCTACATCTAAATGTTGTAGCCGCCTCATAGAATGCAGAGGAAATATTCATATTCAAGTCGGGAAACAAAAGTGGATGTTGACGCATTTGTTCACAAAAATTTGTGTCAATGGGGGTATAGGGTTGGGCAACCTGGGAGCTTGTAGAAGCTTGCAAGTGGGAAGGGAATGACCGACCTAGTGTTTGATGCGATTGTTGCAAGTGGTTGGTGGTACGACGCGCACTTAATTCTTCTCTATGGCGAGCATAATAAACGCGGCTTCTCTTACAGGCTTCTAGTTTAGTTGGCCTGCATTGGCTTAGTGGTGTTTCAGATTCTTGTATGTTTGAAAGTGGATTGTGAGGGCTTCGCTCAGGGAGGTGTGTCTCATGTAGGGAACTTGTAGAAGCTTGAAAGTGGGCAACGAGTGTGTGAACTAATGTTTGGCAGGAACGGTTCACACGCTGGATGACACGACACACTTATTTTTTCTCTATGGCGAGCATAATACAAGCGACTTCTTTCAAAAGATTTCATATGAATCAACCAGTTTTGGTTCAGTTGTTCTTCTGAATCTTGTACATTTGAGTTCATTGTCTGGATTTTCATAAAAGAGGTATAATGTATGGTCATTATCTTTCTACGTAGAAACATTGTACAAGTCTAAGTCTACCTAAGTTAGCACAAAATAAAAGGTAGATTTCTAGAGTTGCTTAACTAGAACTAATAAATTGTGGGGTACAAACTATTTAACAATAGAGTTGTCCTCTTTAGTTCTGTATCTAGTAGTATGTAGTCGAGATCTAAGTTGTCGACAATAAAATAAATTGTTTACGATAATATACATGTCAAAATGTTGGAGCAAGAACCAATATTGAATTATCACTCAAGTGGTAGCATAAGGAGAAACTCATAGGATGTACCATAGAAAAATTGTTCCCATCACAATTGACAGATTGAGTCGTGTACGTATTAGATTTCATATTGCAACCACAAATACAACTAATAATTATAACAAATTTGGAAGGGGTCCTAGAATGCTATACATAGAAAAATGGTACATAGATAGTATGTGAAACAAATTACAAAAGAAGGAATAATTAAAAAGGATCCAGCAAAAACAAGTACTTTTATAGGGACTACTGCATATTAGCAAGACAGAGTATAGGAATTTCTTGTAACAAAAAGGTGCTTTCATCTGGGAAATAAAACCTATCAACTTCTTAAACTATTGATTTCAACTGTGCTACATTGTTAGATGTTTCCATTCTGTTTAAGAGGGTGAAAAGAAATTGATTGTATTGTAGATGTTTAATAACCTTCTCAGAACTTGACTCATCTTCTTGGTTGAAATGTACCAAATAGAGTAATTTTGCAGGCATGCCAACGACTTTAGTTGCGACTTCATCAAAGGCAGTCGCCGAAAGAGCATTTATGTGATCTTCAAGTTTGACTTGAAGAACATATCTATAACTACAATCTGGAAAGGTAGCTACACACTTTGAACAAAACCATTTTTCTTCATCATTATTTTCAACTCTTTTTTTACATTGTTTACCCTCAATCTCAATGAGGCAATCTGGATAACAAATTTTGCTTGTCCTGACGAAAACCATGGTTGCTTTAACAATGTATTGAAGGGGTTTGGTTATAGCTGCTGGCACCTCCATGATATTAGAGATAGTCTTTAATTGCAAAATTAGAGGTGTATCTAGAAGGTCTGTTGCAGACATGAGGAGATCATTTCCATTTTGGGCAAACAAAGATTGTAGTTATTTTGTTTCTTCGATATTAGGGTTGATAAACAACTGAGAAGTGGCTAGAGTGTTCACCACCTTGCCATAAGATTCAGACACACGACCATTTCTAATCGCAAGCACAGTCACCTTTTGTGAATGGTACATCTTCTGCAACTATGTGCCTTCTTTTTGAGTTGTTTGTCTCCACAAAGTAATAGTTATAGTGGAGGTAGACAACCTTTTGTGAATGGTACATCTTCTGCAACTATGTGCCTTCTTTTTGAGTTGTTTGTCTCCACAAAGTAATAGTTATAGTGGAGGTAGACATATCTATCATTTTGAGACTCCTACGAAAGACCTCACTTGAATCAATCTTTCTTTTTATGGTAGAGGAAAGAACGACACATATAGCAATTCCAACAACATCAACAGAAGAATTAGTATGATGAGTTAGGATCTCAATAATTGGTGTGAAAGAGAATTGATGTGTTGGAATTAAGAGGTCGTCATCAGAAAGGGTGAGCCTTGAATCATCCGGTAAAGTGATTTCTATATCACTATTAAAAGCTTATTGTAAAACTTGTTTGTAGATTTGATGGTAGCATGAGATAAGGTATACACACTCCCAACATGAACAAGTTGAAATGGGGGTCTGTAATTGCATTGAAGCAAGTGACACGAACTTTAGTTCTCTCACTATCAACCATATCAAAACTAAACATGTGGCCATCTCTATTTTTGTTGTTGAAGTTGTAGATTTCTTTCTTTAGAGTCACACGACCTTGTATCATCTACTGTATTTGAAATGGATTCAGACTTCTGATAGGAGTGACGGTTGTAATAGGAGGTTTTTTGCGCAAAAAAACATGCAAGCCAAACATCAATTTTGTAAGACTCGACTGTGTAGGTGTAACAATATCTACAACATTTGTACGTGTTTGATGAACTCCCCACACATTGTACAAGGTGCTCTGATTCTTTGAAAAAGGTGGGGTCACCAATGATATCATGAGGCGTGCATAAAATATCCAATTAGGATACTACAATCCACCTATAGAATTCACTATAACTGTACAATTAGTATTGTCCTATGATTGCACAAGAAAATGAAAATGGTTTATTATAACAAAGGCATAGCAGTTATTGGCTCACCGTGAGTTACAAATGGTAGGAATAGTAAATCCTTTGAGTTGCAATATAGAGCCTTTTTGGATTTTCTTTGTTGTTACAAGGTCGTTATAGTTGCTTGGAAAGGTAGCTTTTTGTAAGTGGAGTCCATCGGAGAGCTCTAACTTGTATCTAATTGTCGACGAAGTTCCTTGACCAAATGGTGCAGTGGAAAAAGCTTGAAGAAGTGGATGCATATCTATATGGTCATTGTTGATAAGCTTTATTGCATTGTCCGTGAAAGAGAGACATAGCTTAAAGGTGAGGCAACTAACCTATAAATTTGAATAGGTGGCAAGCAATATGTGTATTAGAAGTAGAAACGAACTATTTAAATTATTGCAAGAAACACATCTAAAGATAGTAAACAAATAGCACATATTTCTTTATCTATGTTAATGTTTGTAGCTTCAGTCGTATGATCATTTAGAATACATATAATATAAGTTGATTAATAATAATATATATTATATTATTATTAATCATATGAGATTTAATATTCAATATTAAATCTATTATTCTAAATTAATAATTGATTGATGAAACATTATAAGACTAATTAAATTATATTGAATAAACATGTCCCATTAAGGGACATGTCTCTCCTAGCCTCTTGCCCAATATAAAAGAAAGATAGATTGTTGCATTTGGAAAAAAACATACGATATACAATCTGGGCAATGCTATTACATTTGCAGCTATCCTAAAATTTAACATGGCATCAAAGCCAGACTGCAAATGTAAGAGAGTAGTTTGTTGATGGTGAATGTGTGACTGTCTCAGAAAATATAGTGTCAGTACAGGGACCATATCTCACAAATCCACCGTTGGATATTGCTGAATTTTGGATATGTTGGTGAAAAACAAATTTGGAAGAATCTCACCGGAGCGATGGAGAGAAATTACGGGGTTCAAAAGTTATGACAGACTGTGTACGGGTCTGTGAAATTCCTGAAAGCGGCTTTCATTAAAGAGATAAATTAATTTGTTATGATTGTGGTCAAGCATTAACAAAGAAGAACGTATTCAAGGAAGGGTGTCTCTTTGTATAAAGAAAGCATTAATTATAGAGTGTCGCCTCTTGGAAAAATCAAGTCATTTCACAAGAAGACATAAGAATTGTTCAACGATATAAGAGTGGGAATTGTACATTGTGGGGGGAATAATAACCAATGTTACATTCCTATTTGAACCATCCTTAGTGGGGAAATGATTCAAATGGGAGATTTCTTTCAAATAATTTGAGAATGTGTTTTCTGATCTGATGTATATGAACCTTCATTGAAGCAACTTGTGTCAAGGATGTTGATAAGAAAATAAGTATCTATTATCCTTGAATATTACATTTATCTACTCATTGTAGTCTCTCTCTCATCTATATTTCAATACGTACTATAAGAGCTATTTGCATTGATCTTTTCTTGGGATGCTCTTACAAGAAAAGAAGATTAATATCAGATTCAGAGGGAGTCTGACACTTCAAAGGTAACTTTGGACGAGGAGCTCAGAAGATTGATATCTAATTCAGAAGGGAGCCACATTATCATGAATGTCTGGTGTTGCCAAGCCTGGGGATAAATCCATAGTTTATTACAATCACTCATGTTGGAATTAGACAAGTACACTTGTGTATGGGAAATTGCTCCTGTGGACAATGTTATGATCAAAATTTCAACATGACCATGTACCAGATGTGAGTCTCTTGAAGCAAGATATTTGCATGATTGGGGCTATGTATGGTTTTGTAACAGAGGGAGCTACTAGAGGATCTCCCAAAATTGTTTTTCAAGGATCTTAATCATTGTGATTTAGAAGGGCAGGCCAACATCACTAGGTAGAATCTCCCTAGTGACCAAGAAACTATAAAAAGCCAAAGGATTGCAAATTCAAATGATGTAGTTCCATATATGTGGGCTAGAAGGCTTTTATGCAGATATCTAGGTCATGATATTCCTAGATAGATGGATAAGTCGTTGGATCAAAGGGCATTCAAGAAAAGAGCTTAATGTCGACTAAAGAACAAAGACACGACTTGCTCGCAGAAGGTTGATATTAGACTTAGAGGGAGTTAGATAGTTCATCTAAAAGCAACCTTGGACAAGGAGGTCAGGAGGTTGTTGCAAGACCTCAAAATTTAAAGGGAGCATCTAGAGGATCTGATTCATTCTAATCTCCAAGGAATTTGGTCATATTGGTTCAGAGGGAGTCAACAGTGGAGATGGTTTTTACAATCAGAGGATCATGGTAGGACTATGGCTGAAATGCTTTTATGCTAACTCCTACGTCATGATATTCCTGGATGACTTGGGGTTCACCAAGAGTGATGCAAACTATATAAGAGACGTAGTACATAAGTATGTTATTCAAGGTACCTTATCACAACATAATAGATGGATGATATTCTCACCGAATTTCTTGCTAGAGAGAAGGTTGTGTACTTTCAAGATAAACGTGGTATATTAGAGAATGAAGCCTTAGATGAAAAGAAGTTTCAACATCTATGATCTATTATTTTGTATGTTATTGCATTCTTCTCTTTGAGAGAGAAGTCTAAGGTGAAAGCCCTTGTTTCCACCTCTGCGATGAGCCATGGTGGATCCACCCTCTGAGATGAGTCAAGGTGGATGTCATGTGTGTAAGTCCATGACTTTATGGGTCCACCCATCCTGTGTACATTTCTAAAAGGTGACGANTTTTTGGTTAATGAACACTTGCATTTAACATTATAAGGTGACGATCTTGTGATATTGATATCATGCTAACTTGGTATCATCTTGAATCATGGATGTGTCATGATTCGTTATGGTAGACATTATGTGATGTAATGTCAGTGCACATACCATAATAGGGGTATATAAGGAGGATGTAATGTTCTCGAGCATATTATATCCTTCATATCACGAGTTAGGTGATATGTAAATAGGGTATCACGTGTTAGGTGATTCCTCATATCACGTGTTAGGTGATATGTAAAACTTGGTATCATGTGTTAGGTGATTCCTCATATCACATGTTAGATGATATGTAAAACTTGGTATCACGTGTTAGGTGATACTTCATATCATGAGTTATGTGATATGTGATACTCTGTATCACGAGTTAGGTGATACTTCATATCACAAGTTATATGATATGTGATTTCTTAGCATCCATATGGATCATATTAGGATCCTTCTAAACTTAGTATTACATATTGATTCGACCGTATGAGACATGTCTCTACGTAAACTTAGTATCCATATGGCAGACATCATGAGACGTGATGTCGTTGCACATACCATGGATATTTATGAGCTATGGTGAATATCATGTGACTTGATATTCCTGCATATACCATATCTCATGATATCATAGTGAAGGTGATTTCTCCTCTCTTTCAAAATTAATGGATTTATTGTGACTTGCATCTTGATGGATTTTATCTTCTATAGCTAAGAGGGAGTGTAGATGTTTTGTGTAGTTATGGTAAGGGTCATAAGTGTTGACACAGGAGACCACTACACATTCTGTTTGATCATCCTCCCTAGCAAAGAGGGTGTGTTAATGGTTGTAGCTTCAGTCGTATGATCATTTAGAATACATATAATATAAGTTGATTAATAATAATATATATTATATTATTATTAATCATATGAGATTTAATATTCAACATTAAATCTATTATTCTAAATTAAAAATTGATTGATGAAACATTATAAGATTAATTAAATTATATTGAATACACATGTTCCTTCATGGAACATCTCTCCTAGCATCTTTCCCAATATAAAAGAAAGATAGATTGTTGCATTTGGAAAACACATACCATATACAATCTAGGCAGTGCTACTACATTTGCAACTATCCTAAACTTTAACAATCTACATTAAAATGGCCGGATTAAACATGAAAAAATGTAACTTGGCATAAATATGATGGAATAGTAACCCTTGACCATTGCATGATTTTCATACAAGTTGGATAAGAAATGCTTGAAACAGAATCCATTTTATTGGCATTTATGCGTAGCAAATTGAGTGGGGTAAAGGTAAGTTGCAATGGGAAAAAAAAGTAAAGATAAGAAGATGCACCTTAAACCAACAACTTGAGAGAAGAGAACTTGTTAGCTTGAGAAAAGTGTGTTCCTATAGATGGGTAAAAAAGTTAAAAAATAGTGAGAGAAGAGAATAACTAAATATATAAACTAATGAAAGTTTGTTCAGATATTTATGTGATCACCATTTCTTAGCAAAGCTGAAACTCTTCATCAAAGATAGTGTCATTTAATTACTTAAGAGAATTCAATAAACAAATATATGAATAATTGTAGTGATACATAATGTAGAGACGATTTAATTGTCAAGTAGGATCCAACATAAAGTAGGTTGGAAGTGGTTACAAGCACACATCACGAAACATGTGTTGCGATTATACAAATTTAGTGAAGCATATGTTTGAAGTGAGTTGCAACAAATAAATTGGCATAAATATGATGGAATAGTGACCCCACTTTGTAAAACCTCAAATGTATATTTCTATTCCACGTAGGAAAGCGCTAAAGTAAGAACACAAATGTGGCAATGTGACAAAGATAGAGATAGAAACATTTATAATTATTACAAAAAACGATAGAAACATGTGGTCTAAATCAAATTGAATAAAGACAAGTTGTGCAATTTAGACAATGCTAGTGCAGAAACAAATGTAATGTCTATTTTCATAACACACAAAAGAGAAGCTTGGGTCAAGCATATAAATACAAAAGTGTTGCAAGTATACATCGCACATTTGTATTTTTATTGGAATACAATTTGTACAAGGTCCACTTATATCATTAGTTGGGGGAACATAAGAGGAACAAGTAGAAGGTGTTGTTTACAAGTGTGCCCAAAAACTCCAAAATCTCTCTTCCAATAAGAGGTGGTGTAAGTTCAAACATAGGTAAACTACGAAGGGAGCTAAATCAATATACAATGTACTATGTTCGGTTGAGATAGGCGAGGAATGCACAACAAATAGCAAGAGCATTGCCTTCTCCCTAATATTTGTCAAAGAATATTTCCCTTCGGAAAGAAAGCCAGAAAATTTCATGTTCTGTGCATGCCTTTCTTGTAGAGTTTCTTCCATTGTCATCACTTCAAAGTCTTTCACATCACAAGTTCGAGCATTGGCTACTTTTAGTTGATCAATATTCTATTGACAAGGGAAACACTACTTGCGATATTCTAAATTTTTGTTTCATGATACCCATTCCAGTTTTCAGACGCATTTGAGCCAACTGATGGTAGTGGAACGCTGATTTCTAAGCTACTACTCAGAATGTCAATTATCCGGTATAGTTGTAGTGGATTTTCCATGACCTAAAAAAGAAAGGAAACTGTTAATTCTACGGAAAAAACTCGCAAACAGTAGTTATAGTTATTGTTTGCTAGTGAGAAGAGGGTTTATTTAACACCGCCTCTTGTAATAGCTGATATTTTTTAATCCAAAAAATGCTATCTCACTTCAGTATGTTTAAGAGCATGTAAAATGCATATGTTCAGTGGAGTTTCAAGGATGGAACCAACAGGGGATGGGAGGACAGATTTCTAGTATGGCAAAAATATTTACCTATATTATAACAAATAAACCTTGAACCAATCTAGTTAAGAGACTGAGAGTACAAAACTTCAATAATTAAAAAAAAATTACATTGTAACTTATGAAGAGATAGAAAGGAAATGCACAAGGGACAAACTTCAGAAGATTCACAATAGAGGGAATAAGACACAAGCAAGAACATTATCCACAAACGCGTAGCTAGTTTTCTAACCTTGCACTGTACTAATGCATGCAACAACAATACCTGAAAACATGCTAGATATTACAAGGTTTTTGCCTACTTGGAGTAGTTCTTTGACACATAACTTTTTATCTGCATTATGAAGTTCTAGCACTACTCAATCTAATAAAGACAAAACCTAGTTATATTTTCACAATTAGCAACACTCCATTTGTGGGGAACAAGGAGAATCCATTGTGATTTAACATCATTGATATGCAAGGGAATACAAAACAATCAAGAGTAATACTCATAGGATATTATTCTAATTAAATACATTTATAGAAAAATACACAAAACATGATAAAGAAAATCCATTTGCTTAAGCATGTCACTAATTTTTGCATGTCTAAAT
>MU215618.1:252822-270137 GCA_018584345.1 Thuja plicata
AAAATTTCCAACATAACATGCTTATTCGATTGAAATTAAACTTTCCAGAATTCTGGAAATGAAAGACTTAGCTAAATTTTCCAAATTTTAAAAAAGTTTTAATTCTGATTTTCATGACAAAATGGATAAATTTAAGTATTTTCCAGAAAATTAATCCTAAAAAAAATAGCTTAGAATGTTTAATTGACCATTTATCCATCAACGAAATTTTTAAAAAATCTGGAAAACAAAACGAAATCCTTACCTCCAAAACTCAAAATTTTACCAAAAAAAGAAGTTTCCAAAATTCTGGAAATTGCCTTCCAGTGTTGGAAAAAGATCAAAATCTGAACGTGTTGGGCTGTCGTGCTCGTCGACACCTACCAAATGGAAGGTTGGTGGCTAGAGTGTTGGCTTGCCTAGGGCCTTCCATGTCTCCTCTGGCAATATATTTACGCCAGATCACCCATCCACAATGGTGTTGGTAAATCTCCACCCCATGATCTCCATCTCAACCACTACCAAGGTACTTCCTACGCCGACTACCAACATCATTGGATCCATGGTATCACTTGTGGAAGTACCTTTTGTGGAATCTTCTTTTTCTGTCTGATCAATAGGCTTGCCTTTCTCTTGACCACCATTGGTATCATCTACATTGGTGATTGCTACCTTTAGTTGCGGTAGTGTCTCTAGTAAGTCTGCCACCCGTATTGGTACGGTGGCTTGCAACATCTGTTGTATGATGTTTGCTTCAGATGCTAATCATTTAGGAGTACTGGCAGTGACATGTGACAGTTTTTGTTCTTCTTCCATTGCTCGCTCAATATCCATTTTGGCTTCCTTTAATCTTTCCTTCTTCGTGCGAGGGTCAGAGTAGGTACCCGTTTTCACCTGCAATCTAGTGATTGCCAGAACTTCCACTTGAGGGCTTGTGACGTCTATCATGTTCATTCCCTTCCCCGTAGGGCAGTCTGCATCCTCATGGTTGCCTAGACCACACCAATTGCACAACATGCCTCCACCTCCTTGTCCATTCTGGCAGTCCCATGCGAAGTAGCCCCACGCATTGCATCGATGACATTGTACCATAGTGTGTTATTATTGCTTCCTCGTCAGTTGTTGCGTACCCTCCGAGCAAGGCATTAGAATTTGTCGGCCTTGGTGGTGTGGTGGGCAGAGTCACCTCTTCCCCTTGAGTGAAGAGCACTTGAATGCTTAGGGCCTTTAGGTTGTACGGGCACTCCTTGCTGGAGTGTCCTAGTACTTCATAGATATCGCTGAATGATTTCTTGGGGTAGTTGGCTTTGGTATGTCCAGCAGTCAAAAATTGGAAATACATGAAGGAACCGGTATGGTAAAGGCTCGTGTCTCTCTCAGAGCAAAGTGAGTAAAAGGTTGTTTTGGCGTGGCTTTATAAGGGCAAAGAACAACACCAAGGGATCAAGCATGTTTAAATTTGCCTGAAGAAATATGGGAAAGGATACCAACTTGCGAAGCAAATGGGCTATAATGGGAAAGGACCCCTGGGCAAAGGCAAAGGGTGTCTGGAACCCATACATACTAAATTTTGAAGTCTCACAGATAGGACAGGGTTAGGATACAGTGAACAGGGATCACACCCTTCCGTTAGCAATATTCCTACTAATCGTCACATGGAAGTATGTGAAGATGAGAGTGAAAAAGAAGCGGAGATTGTCCCAATATCTTTTGAAAGATTGCTTCACATTCAAGATCCTGGATACCAAGGGGAACCTTGTATCCCGCAGTCATTCAGAGACCACTACAGAACTCTCTTCGAACCAAATGAATCCACATTTTCGCTATACCAAGAAGACACTCAAATAATCGAAGGGACTACAAATCAAGCCCAACAAGGTGGCTCATCTGTGGATGAGCCTGATCAGAACAAGGAACAGAACCTGAAGATAGACATTCGCACTGGGGGCAGCTTGTCTCTGTCTCCCACATACTAGATTTCCCTCATTTCACAAATGACAAAGTGTATGCTATTAAGGAATCTCCAAATCGTCTCACCTAGACTCAGAAAAGTATGGAACATAACCCAACACACCATGATGAGACTCAGCAAGATGAAGACGACAATAACCCTAATGAAAATGCAGGTGTCTTTGCAACACTCTCCCAATATTTGGAGACATCTAACCATAGTCACATTTAATATGACTATGGGGACAATGCAGGGAATGAATTAGAAGAGCAACACCCTAACTGGGGGCAAACCGTGGCTCCTACCCATGTGTTAGATTTACCTCACTCTATTGAAACAGACTCTAATGAATATGAATGAGATTCCTTCTCTGATGCCACAGTGGATATTGAAATTGATGCCATTCATAAGTACGCTCCCTAGTTTGAGCTAGGAGAAATCTCTAATGCCGCTCAGACAACAACCTCTCCTCAGCATGCAAATCAAGATTCTGAAGATGATGACAGAACGCCCCTTCCTCCAAACATAAATTGGAACTTTGGAGACGGTAACAGGGACACTCTTACATATCTTAGGTCCACTACAAGAATTGAGGTTGTTCCCATAAGGACTTTTCTAGGAGCGAATGTCCGCTCATGAGGAGAATCGAAGCACTAACGCTAGGTCAATTGGATCAAATTCACGCGATACTAACAACGAATCTGATAGTCCTGCTGGGACGAGTCGCGGTCTAGGTAGTCCTTTGGAGAGTGTTGTGATAGATCTTCTCTTACCAGTTGAAAACCTTGATCTTGATAATGCGTTGTTATCCTTGGAACCTGTTGGATCTTTACCACTTGTCCATCCTGAGCTTATTGAATGGAACCCAACCGAACCTTTAAATCTGATTTCCTCGCCAAATGACTCCACCATGGCTTGTTACCTGAATGCCATTGAACCCCTTACCTCTTCCCCTAGTGCAACTAGGGTAAGTATGACAGAGGGTGACATCAAGTTTCTCAGCCTTAAAAAGAAAAAGATAAAGATAAAGAGGTCTGGTGGTGAAAACCACTTCGTGGCAGTGTCAGAACCCAAAATAGTAAAAACAAATGACATATCCAATGTTGAAAACCTCTCTGAGGTGCCAGAGGATGGGAAACTTGATCTCCTACCTAATCATTTTCAAGAACGGTCTTCAGTATTGATAGAACCTACACAGTCGGTTAATCTGGGAACAACAGAGGCACCTCAGTTGATCTATCTGGCACAATATTTATCTGAAGAAGAAAAAGGGGAATTCACTCAATTTTTCATGAGAAAGAAGATCAATTTTGCTTGGTCCTATTCAAACATGTCAGGGCTAGACATAGATTTGATCATGCATCACTTGTCAATTGCTCTTGGAGTTAAGCTAGTGAAACAAAAGCTTAGAAAAATGCATCCACATGTGGCACTATTAGTCAAAGATGAATTAGAGAAATTATTTAAGGCTGAATTCATCCGGGCTATAGCATATGCCGATTGGATCTCCAACATCTTTCCTATTTCTAAGAGCGACAAATCAATCCGGGTTTGTACAGATTTCAGGGATTTGATTAAAGTTTATCCCAAGTATGACTTCCCATTGCCAAACATTGACATGATTGTGGACCTCACAGCTGGTTATGAGATGCATTCCCTGGTGGATGGCTTTTCAGCATACAACCAGATCAGGATAGCTCCTGAAGATCAAGAGAACTGTTTTCATGTGTGCTTGGGGCACTTTCTGTCAGAATGTCATGCCTTATGGTCTCAGGAATGCAGGGGAAACATATCAAAGGGCCATGACCACCATATTTCATGATATGATGCACAAGAATATGGAGGACTACGTGGATGACACCTTGGCAAAGTCAACAAAAAGAGTTACTCACCTGGTTTATCTAGAAAAGATTCTTGACTAAATGGAACAATTCAAGCTCAAACTAAATCCTTAAAAATGTGCTTTTGGAGTGACTTCCGGTAAGCGCCTCGAGTATATCGTCTCAGCTAAAGGGATCGAGGTCCACCCTGAAAAAGTAGCAACAATCATGGAAATGCAACCGCCTCAAAACATTAGTTAAGTCAAGACTCTACAAGGAAAGCTACAGTCAATCAGACGGTTTATCTCACAACTCGTAAACAAAGCTCAACCTTTCACAAAGACATTGCATAAAGGAGTGACATTCAAATGGGATGAAGGGTGTGAGAAACACTTCCAACAAATCAAGGAATATATAACAAATCTGCCTGTGTTAATGGATCCAATACCGGGAAAGCATCTTCTTCTATATATCTTAGCCACGGAAACATCACTAGGAGCCTTGTTAGCGCAACACAATGAAACCGAAAGAGAAAGAGCAATATACTACATAAGCAGAACAATGGTCTCATATGAGCACAACTACACCATCATTGAAAAGGCTTGTATAGCTGTGGTATTTGCTTCTCAAAAGCTCAAACACTACATGCTGGCACATTCCATCAAATTGATTGCTAAGATTGATCCTTTGAAGTACTTGTTGAACAAAGTGACTCTCACTAGAAGACTCGCAAATTGGGTAATGATACTCAATGAGTTCGACATTGAATATGTGGATAGAAAATCCATCAAAGGACAAATGCTCCTCTTTAAGATAATCAACCTCTGCACATAGAATTTCCTGATGAAGCTATCTTGCACCTCACAGAGCACACATAGAAGATGTTCTTTGACGAGTCATTCACATAACAAGGGTTTGGTGTCGGAGTACTCTTCATTACACCACAAGGCTATAAGATTCCCAAAGCATATAAAATGATATTCCCTTGCACAAACAACATAGCTGAGTACGAAGCTTTGGCGAATGGATTAAAGATGGCCATTGAGTGAAAAATTACAGAACTACATATCTACGACGATTCTCGGCTGGTGATCAACCAAGTCAATGATCAATACGAAACCAAAGATGAAAAGGCCATGCCATATAAAAGGATGGTTGACGATTTCAAGAAGTACTTTATGTTTATCCCCTTTCAACAAGTACCAAGAGCAGCAAACAGAGCTTCTGACGCTATGGCTACTCTAGCCTCTATGCTACAATTAAAGGAACATCAATTTCGCTATGAATTCTAGGTAGAAGAACTCCCCTTTCTCGCATATGAGTCTCCTGAAACCCAAATCGTGTGCTCGATCTTGGGCACTAAATCCTCCAGATATAGCCAAATTTACTCTTATCTCCGTGACCAAATTATCTTTGATGACCTATCCAAAAATGAGAAGAGAAACCTCACAAGGAATACCTCACGTTACTTGATCATGGCTAATGACTTGTATAGAAGAGGTCTTGATGGTACTCTCCTTAGGTGTCTAGAACGCAACGAGTCCGAACAGGCACTAAAGGAAGTCCACGAAGGTATCTGTGGGTCTCACTCGAATGGTCTCTCTCATTACCTAAGAAACTCCTGCGGGTAGGATACTACTGGCCCTCTCTGGAGAAGGATGCTATTAAGTTTGCCTAAACTTGCAAGAAGTGCCAAACCTGCAGTAACTTAATTCATGCTCCTGCGTGCGAGATGTTACCTTTCATCACCCACTGGTCATTCCAGCAATGGGCCTTTGANTACCTAAGAAACTCCTGCAGGTAGGATACTACTGGCCCTCTCTGGAGAAGGATGCTATTAAGTTTGCCTAAACTTGCAAGAAGTGCCAAACCCGCAGTAACTTAATTCATGCTCCTGCGTGCGAGATGTTACCTTTCATCACCCACTGGTCATTCCAGCAATGGGCCTTTGATCTAATAGGCAAATATATCCCTCCTCGTCTAGCGAACACAAGTTCACTGTCAATGCGACAAAATATTTTACAGAGTGGGTTGAAGCGGTCCCACTCATCATAGCAACCAACAAACAAGTATCCATGTTCATCCTGAACTATACTGTTTGCAAATATGGGATACCTTCCTCTATCATCACAGACAAGAGAGGACAATTTAAAAACAAGGATATGGACGAATTGTGTGCTAAGTTCAAGATCACCCAACACTATTCTTCTATCTACTATCCTCAAAGGAATGGACATGCTAAAGCCTCTAACAAGAATATATTGAAAATCTTGCACAAAGCAGTAAGTAAATTAGGGAAGGACTGGCATCTTCAAGTAAACCCAACCTTATGGGCTTATAGAACTAGCATTCGCACACCCACAAGGGCAACGCCATTTTCCTTGGTATATGGCACAGAAGCTGTACTGCCCATTGAAGTAAAGACGTCATCGCTCCGAGTCTCCTTGCACGGACTCATAACTGATGAAGACTATCAAATTTCTAGAATCCAGGAGCTTGAGTTACTTGATGAACAAAAAAGAGGAGCATTTGACCACCTAAGGGTCTATCAAAAAAGAATATCTAGAGGTTACAATAAGAAAGTAAGACTTCGAGAATTTTAGGTTGGAGACCTTGTACTCAAAGAAAATCCAAAGAATCAACATCGTGACTAAAAGGGAAAGTTTGAACCTTACTGGTTGGGTCCCTTTGTGATCACTACAACGTTTGGCTCTAAGGCCTATCAACTCTCAACTCCAGAAGGGGAGAGATTTCTTGACCCCATCAATGCGCTCCACCTGAAGTTCTATAGCTAGACATTCTAAGCAGTACCTGTACAGAGAAAATGATCCTGAAAAAAAATACGAAAAACAACAAAAATCATAAAGGCCAAAAACATTTGGAAAAAGTCCTGAAAAAATGATCCTAGTGAAAACCTGACAAACAGGTGCCTCGATGGATTAACCAAAAATAAATAAATAAAGCAAACAATACAAAAAAAGCAAAAAATAAAAAAATAAAAAATAAATTAAAAAAGTATAAAAAAAAAATTGAAAAGAGAAAAAAGTGTCTTGGTGAAAACCTAATAAACAAGCGCCTTGGTAGCAAAAATAACAATTCTGCAAACAGTAAAGTTGGCATCTTAAGCTTGGAACTGATCGATATCTTAAGTCTTTTGGGTTGTCTTTTGGTTCTCAAGTCAGCATGCCTTGTCAGTTGTCCTGCTAATTCAAAGTTAGTTATCTTGGTTTTCTAGTCACCGGACAGTTTGCCACTGACATCGCTGGTGTTTTTCAACACCTTAATCAAACAGTGTTTCTTAACACTACCTATTTGGACACATCTATTTTTTTCAACACATCAGATAAAATGCTCAAAAACTTGGCTCAATAACAAATCACAAGCACAACAGTGTTTCTCAACACCCACGCAGACACCTTGCACAGACTGAACGTTCGTTGAAAGATTTTTCTTGAATGTTCTCTGTTATCAATGATTTTCCATATTTTTCTTTGATTTATGCTTGTTGGTGTAGTTCCAATGATCCTTAATGTCAAGCACGTAGGGTGTATGTCGTAAGAGCTTCCATATACGGGTGGTTATGCCTCACATCCCTTGATCCTACTTCCTTGCACGCTAAGGTGAGGTTGGAGCTATCTCCTTCCCTGTTATTCTGCATGTTTACGTAAGAACGCACTCATAGTTATCATGGCTATGAATGCCTCGATACTAGTGTATCCTTGTGATATCAACTGGAAATGATGTCCAAGTCATCCTGGTTCTTATACCTATATGCTTACATTAGTTTCCCATATTTTATCTGATGCAAGCCATATTCATATCCTTATGGTCACCATGGCACCAGTAAGGGTTGTATTGGCTCCGATGTCCCAACCGCCCGATAATGAAAATAAGGACTACCACAATCAATAACTTGACTCGTGTCATGGGTTGCACTTCATTCCTAGGCTTGCATACTAGCATTATAACAAACACAAAAAGAAGAACAAGAAGGGAGCTATTCCCTTAATCATTGAATCCTTTGTTGAAGCGGTCAATTGCATTTTGTCTCCTTAAGGTTATCTATCTGCAAACAAACAATCAGTATCAACAGAACAAGACATTACCCATTGCAGCAAACAGAATATTAGGGTGCAGGCACATCACATATGAGACTAAGATCATACTAAGATTCATGTTTATCCAAGATACGCACAAAGAACTACTCAAAGCAATGATACAAGATACTAATATGCTCAGAAACCAAAGATGACAAAGTAACAGCACAGGACAATAAATGGAGCACAAAGATAATCATATATATATCAAGATACTCAGTGTATACAAAAGGTGCTCCAACAATCTCAAGCAAAAATATGCATCCTCGATGTAGATACATCATGTACAATCAAACGGATCTCAAAAACAGAATGGGTTAAGAAGCAGAAGGGGAGATAATCAAGTCTCGCTCTCTCCCTCACCACCGTCACGAGGGGGAGGAAGAGGATCGTCTACTATAGGTGGAGGCCTGCTCCCTTGGATCTTGCCAGGTACTGAGAATATGGTGACACATGCTGGGCCATAGGAACTACAACGCTATAAGCTGCCACATAGTAGGCCACCTTGCTGGCCTGATGAGTAATCTCCCTGTGAAGAGTGGCATGCTCAGCTGTGAACCCCTGAGTCAATCCCTGGATCCTCTCATCGCGCTCANTACTATAGGTGGAGGCCTGCTCCCTTGGATCTTGCCAGGTACTGAGAATATGGTGACACATGCTGGGCCATAGGAACTACAACGCTATAAGCTGCCACATAGTAGGCCACCCTGCTGGCCTGATGAGTAATCTCCCTGTGAAGAGTGGCATGCTCAGCTGTGAACCCCTGAGTCAATCCCTGGATCCTCTCATCGCGCTCAGCAATAGTGCAATCTCGCTCTACAATCTATGCCCGAGACACTGCTAGTTGTGCGTGTAGGTCTCAGAACTGTCCCCTCAATGTCCAGACCACGTCCTGTGGGGTCTAATCTTTCTGCACACCCTCCTTGCCTCCCTGAGCGTCTCTGCGCTAGCATACCTGTCGAACTACCTCATCAAGACCAAGATTTGGTTGTGCGTCTCTCATCTCCGACCTCTGCAACAGGAATCTCTGCTCTAACAAAACCAAGGGTACCTCCCTCATCGTATCGTCGCTGCTGACCTACTACTGGTGCTCTACTGGAACTAGCACCTGTTGTACCACCTGCTATAGAAGGGATTGGAGCTCTCTGCGATACTCTGCCTAGACCTCTCTGTCCACCTGAATCCCTCTAGGGTACATCTACGTACTCCTCTATCTGAGGTGCTCTCTCGACTGGATCAATAAATCTAGCGAATGGGTGTAGAGCAAAATAGTCTCTGTACTATGGTGTGACCCTAGCATCAGCCACTATCTGCAGATACTCCCATGAAGGGCGAGCTAATTGTATCAACAACTGGGTGCACAAGGCCGGAGATAATCTGTGGGACCACCCCCGACGCTCCTTGTCTACGAATCTGGCATAAGTCGTGAACTCCTGTGGTATGCTTTGTGGACGGCCATACTGTCGCAGTACTCGAGCAACTACAAAGCGCTCAACGATAGTGGAAGTCCTCCCAAGCAAAGGACGGGATACAAAGAAGTCTCTCTTCTGACCCCTCCAGTCGGTCCAAGCCTCTGTCCCTCTGTATGGCCTCCAAACAACCAAGCTGAGATCATCAAGATGACGTCTATAATAGTCAGTCTTCCCCAGGTGGGGCTGTGTAAGGAAACCTGCATATCTATACACAAAAGGTTGTCCACTTTGTCGTGGATCCTCTGTCACCGGCATGTATATCGGGAGATGCTCCCAAGCCCATACCTGTAAAACAAGTACTCCTGCAGCCATACCTGAGCTCCTCTGTAGGTCACCTCATGCATCTCATGATACATATGTGCAAACAGGCACTAACCCCAACCCAACTGCTCTGGTTTGATCATCAATCTCTCCAATAGCCTAATCTCCCATATTTTATCTGATGCAAGCCATATTCATATCCTTATGGTCACCATGGCACCAGTAAGGGTTGTATTGGCTCCGATGTCCCAACCGCCCAATGATGAAAATAAGGACTACCACAATCAGTGACTTGACTCATGTCGTAGGTTGCACTTCATTCCTAGGCTTGCATACTAGCATTATAACAAACACAAAAAGAAGAATAAGAAGGGAGTTATTCTCTTAATCATTGAATCCTTTGTTGAAGCGGTCAATTGCATTTTATCTCCTTAAGGTTATCTATCTGCAAACAAACAATCAGTATCAACAGAACAAGACATTACCCATTGCAGCAAACAGAATATTAGGGTGCAGGCACATCACATATGAGACTAAGATCATACTAAGATTCATGTTTATCCAAGATACGCACAAAGAGCTAGTCAAAGCAATGATACAAGATACTAATATGCTCAGAAACCAAAGATGACAAAGTAACAGCATAGGACAATAAATGGAGCACAAAGATAATCATATATATATCAAGATACTCAGTGCATACAAAAGGTGCTCCAACAATCTCGAGCAAAAATATTCATCCTCGATGTAGATGCATCATGTACAATCAAACGGATCTCAAAAGCAGAATGGGATAAGAAGTAGAAGGGGAGATAATCAAGTCTCGCTCTCTCCCTCACCACCATCACGAGGGGGAGGAAGAGGATCGTCTACTCTAGGTGGAGGCCTACTCCCTTGGATCTTGCCAGGTACTGAGAATATGGTGACACATGCTGGGCCATAGGAACTACAATGCTATAAGCTGCCACATAGTAGGCCGCCTTGCTGGCCTGATGAGTAATCTCCCTGTGAAGAGTGGCACGCTCAGTCATGAACCCCTGGATCCTCCCATCGCGCTCAACAATAGTGCAATCTCGCTCTGAAATTTGTGCCCGAGACACTACTAGTTGTGCTTGTAGGTCTCAGATCTGTCCCCTCAATGTCCAGACCACGTCCTGTGGGGTCTAATCTCTCTACACACCCTCCTCGCCTCCCTGAGCGTCTCTGCTGTGGCATACTTGTCGAACTGCCTCATCAAGACCAAGATTTGGTTGTGCATCCCTCATCTCCTTATCTCCGGCCTCTGCAACAGGAATCTCTGCTCTAACAGAACCAAGGGTACCTCCCTCACTGTGTCGTCGCTGCTAACCTGCTACTAGTGCTCTACTGTAACTAGCACCTGTAGTACCACCTGCTATAGAAGGGACTGGAGCTCTCTGTGATACTCTGCCTAGACCTCTATGTCCACCTGAATCCCTCTAGGGTACATCTACGTCCTCTATCTGAGGTGCTCTCTTGACTGGATCAGTAAATCTAGGGAATGGGTGTCGAGCAAAATAGTCTCTATACTGTGATGTGACCCTGGCATCAGCCACTATCTCCAGATACTCCCATGAAAGGCGAACGAACTGTATCAACTCCTGGGTGCACAAAGCCAGAGATAATCTATGGGACCACCCCCAATGCTCCTCGTGTACGAATCTGGCATAAGCCGTGAACTCTTGTGGTATGCTTTGTGGACGGCCATACTGTCGCAGTACTCGAGCAACTACAAAGCGCTCAACGACAGTGGAAGTCCTCCCAAGCAAAGGACGGGATACAAAGAAGTCTCTCTTCTGACCCCTCTAGTCGGTCCAAGCCTCTGTCCCTCTGTATGGCCTCCAAACAACCAAGCTGAGATCATCAAGATGAAGTCCCTAATAGTCAGTCTTCCCTAGGTGGGGTTGTGTAAGGAAACCTGCATATCTATACACAAAAGGTTGTCCACTTTGTCGTGGATCCTCTGTCACCGACCTGTATATCGGGAGATGCTCCCAAGCCCATACCTATAAAACAAGTACTCCTACAGCCATACCCGAGCTCCTTTGTAGGTCACCTCATGCATCTCATGATACATATGTGCAAACAGGCACTAACCCCAACCCAACTGCTCTAGTTTGATCATCAATCTCTCCAATAGCCTAATCTCCCATATTTTATCCGATGCAAGCCATATTCATATCCTTATGGTCACCATGGCACCAGTAAGGGTTGTATTGGCTCCGATGTCCCAACCGCCCAATGATGAAAATAAGGACTACCACAATCAGTGACTTGACTCGTGTCGTAGGTTGCACTTCATTCCTAGACTTGCATACTAGCATTATAACACACACAAAAAGAAGAGTAAGAAGGGAGTTATTCCCTTAATCATTGAATCCTTTGTTGAAGCGGTCAATTGCATTTTATCTCCTTAAGGTTATCTATCTGCAAACAAACAATCAGTATCAACAGAACAAGACATTACCCATTGCAGCAAACAGAATATCAGGGTGCAGGCACATCACATATGAGACTAAGATCATCCTAAGATTCATGTTTATCCAAGATATGCACAAAGAGCTAGTCAAAGCAATGATACAAGATAGTAATATGCTCAGAAACCAAAGATGACAAAGTAACAGCACAGGACAATAAATGGAGCACAAAGATAATCATATATATATCAAGATACTCAGCGTATACAAAAGGTGCTCCAACAATCTCGAGCAAAAATATGCATCCTCAATGTAGATGCATCATGTACAATCAAACAGATCTCAAAAATTGAATGGGATAAGAAGCAGAAGGGGAGATAATCAAGTCTCGCTCTCTCCCTCACCACTGTCACGAGGGGGAGGAAGAGGATCGTCTACTCTAGGTGGAGGCCTGCTCCCTTGGATCTTGTCAGGTACTGAGAATATGGTGACCCCTGTTGGGCCATAGGAACTACAATGCTATAAGCTGCCACATAGTAGGCTGCCCTGCTGGCCTGATGAGTAATCTCCTTGTGAAGAGTGGCGCACTTAGTCGTGAACCCCTGAGTCAATCCCTGGATCCTCTCATCGCACTCAGCGATAGTGCAATCTCACTCTACAATCTATGCCCGAGACAATCCTAGTAGTGCTTGTAGGTCTCGGATCTGTCCCCTCAGTGTCTAGATCACGTCCTGTGGGGTCTGATCACTCTGCACACCCTCCTCGCCTCCCTGAGCGTCTTTGCGCTAGCATAGCTGTCTAACTGCCTCATCAAGACCAAGATTCGGTTGTGCATCTCTCATCTCCGGCCTCTGCAACAGGAATCTCTGCTCTAACAGAACCAAGGGTACCTCCCTCATTGTGCCATCTTTGCTGACCTGCTACTAGTGCTCTACTAGAACTAGCACCTGCAATACCACCTACTATAGAAGGGATTGGAGCTCTTTGCGATACTCTCTCTAGACCTCTTTGTCCACCTGCATCCCTCTAGGGTACATCTATGTCCTCTATCTGAGGTGCTCTCTCGACTAGATCAGTAAATCTAGGGAATGGGTGTCGAGCAAAATAGTCTCTGTACTGTGGTGTGACCCTCGCATCAGCCACTATCTCCAGATACCCCAATGAAGGGCGAGCTAACTGTATCAACTCCTAGGTGCACAAGGCTGGAGATAATCTGTGGGACCACCCCCGACACTCCTCATCTACAAATCTGGCATAAGCGGTGAACTCCTATGGTATGCTCTGTGGATGGCCATATTGTCGCATTACCCGAGCAACTACAAAGTGCTCAACGATAGTGGAAGTCCTGCCAAGCAAAGGACGAGATACAAAGAAGTCTCTCTTCTGACCCCTCCGATCGGTCCAAGCCTCTATCCCTCTATATGGCCTCCAAACAACCAAGCTGAGATCATCAAGATGACGTCTCTAATAGTCAGTCTTCACCAGGTGGAGCTGTGTAAGGAAACCTACATATCTATACACAAAAGGTTGTCCACTCTGTCGTGGATCCTCTGTCACTGGCTTGCATATCGGGAGATGCTCCCAAGCCCACACCTGTAAAACAAGTACTCCTGCAGCCATACCCGAGCTCATTTGTAGGTCACCTCATGCATCTCATGATACATATGTGCAAATAGGCACTGACCCCAACCCAACTGCTCTAGTTTGATCATCAATCTCTCCAATAGCCTAATCCTGACTTGCTCAATCAAATCATCAATCCTAAAGTCTAAGACATTTAAATTCCATAAAACATTGGGATAAATCAAAAAGTCCTAAAGTCCCTTTTAAATCAAATGAACCCATTCACACGTGTGAGCACATTGAAAATCAAATAAAACAAATAAAAAGGGAAAATACCAATTTTGTCTTATTCTCCACAAGGTTGGACAATCAAATCACTTGGATCAAGCTCATATGGATTGAGGGAAGTTGCATCCCTTGCTCATTCTGTTTTGCCTCTTAATCTCAATCGTCTGTTTCTTGGGATTTCCTATAAAAGGGATAGCTCCCTTTGCTCAAAAAAAAAAAAAGATTTGGAGAGTAGAGTTATAATGCTATTTTCATTCTAGGGTTTTATTGTGCACTCATCGCTCTTGCTTTCATAGTAGTTTACTTGCATATGCATTTGTAGTTTCATTTCTTGGCTTAATGGCATTTTTGCTTCCTTTCATAGTTTAATGGTAAATGCATTGCTCATGTTCTTGATAGTTTGCATTTCTATTTTAGCTTCATTCTTCATGGTTACTATGCATTTAGCTTCCTAGATTATGCATTTCATCTTCAAAGCTTTTTGAGAGCAAAGTATGCAAGTATATGCATTATCCTAAAGCAAAGTATGCAAGTACCGGAGGTAGAGACATTGCCTTCGGTGGAGGTAGCTGTGGGATCTTTGGAGGTAGTAATTGGGTCCGGACCTGAGGTGTTGGATGGTGGAGATATGCCTGGAAGTGAGTTGGAGTAGGCTAGTGATGAGGAGCCTCTCAAGGAGAGGGCGGGCTAGGTTCATTGGGATGTGGTCGGGACATATGCAGTGGTCACGATAGACACGGTGTTATTAGAGGATCCACACACTGATCCTTCTTCCATCGTGACTATGAGCACTTGGCTCAACAAGCGCTTCTAGATGACACCCTTGGCACTAGTAGGAGTTGCAATTCTATCTCCCCACGGGATGTACTTCGAGAGGTCGTAGACTTGGAGGCAGAGGCCTCACCTGTGTGGGACCAGCTTTTGACCAAGGATCATGGAGTGGTAGCAGACTTTGTTCTGGGGGGTTGCCTGTGCATGAGGAGCTCATCGCACCTTCGGAGCCTTCGAGGGAGTCAGCTGTGGAGGACATTGAAGCATACTTAGAGGACATGCTTGCACGAGGACGTAGGGTAGTGGCTTCCACCCAATCTCGGGCTCTAGAGAGTGTTACTGAGGATTTGGAACGATTACTGGCATTTGTGAGAGTTGGTTGTCAACCTTTGCAGCTTGTTTTGAGTTGGGTGGATAGCTAGCCAGGGAGACAACGGAGATGTTGAATGTCTGGGTTGTCCGTGAGCCAATGCTGNCTCGGGCTCTAGAGAGTGTTACTGAGGATTTGGAACGATTACTGGCATTTGTGAGAGTTGGTTGTCAACCTTTGCAGCTTGTTTTGAGTTGGGTGGATAGCTAGCCAGGGAGACAGCGGAGATGTTGAATGTCTGGGTTGTCCGTGAGCCAATGCTGGAGAGGAGAGTGGAGACTCTTGTCTGGAAGATAGAGCAAGGCTTCTAGGAGGGCTATTACACCCTGAAGTGTAGGGAGTATATTCCGCAGGGCATGAGGCTGTTAGGGTGGCCACACAGAGCGCTCGGGAGGAGATGGCCATCCGGTTGGAGGCAATCGAGGGAGACTTGGCTCACCATACATAGGAGTTGACTAGCTAGCAGGCAGCTTGGAAAGCAAAGATAGTTGAGATGGTGGCTCAGTTGGAGGCCGTCAGGACAAAGAAGGTAGCTTTGGAGGCATAGTTGGCAGAGGAGAAATCATCTTTTGCGTAGCAGTTGGCGGAGGCCAGTGAAGAGAGGAATGCCTTGTACCTTAGTCTGACACAGGCTTAGGAGTCTAATACGAAGTAGAAAGAGGTCCTGGAGGCAGCTATGATGGTGAACACAACACTGGAGCATCGGATGGTTGCAGAGTGGGACTTGTAGGCGAGGACACAACAGATCTATGAGTTGCACAATCGTTTGGCTTCTTTAGCGGTGCAGCCAGCCTCTTTAGGGACGCTCCCTTAGCCCACTTCTTCTTAGTCGTGATTTTGTTGTGTTTAGTTCTACACATTGTCTCCATTTTGTTGTAAGTCATCGAAGATGACTTTTTTTGGGGGGGGATAATGTTGTCGGGAATAATGATATGGTGTTATGTGTCATTGGTTTTTAGTTAGTTGACCGAAGGATAGATAGTTGGGTAATGGTTGTGACGGTTGGCGTCGCACCCCTTCGGTCCATCAGGTAAGGCATGATGGTGTGTACGGGTATTTGATATTATTGTGATCATTTGTATACATGAGATTAATGAATTAATGGAAGAATTGGTTCTCTAGCGTACATCTATTATGTTTTGTGTATTTACTAAATCTGCATTTAACTAGTTTACCCAGTGAGGCAAACACCAAGTATTTTGGCTGGTGGATACTTGACTTGATAGGGCTGAATAGAATACAAAGACTCCTTATCCAAACTCATCTTACTAACTTTTGCCAAGGAGGCTTGAGGTTTGGGCCTGTCTGGACACTTCATTGCAAGGTGAACATATTTATCACACCTAAAGCATTGCTCTTTAGACATATCCCTCCTTTTGAATGAGCGTTTGCAATTGGAGTCCTTTCCTTTCTTTTGTTTGAAGTTTCCTTTCTTCCCTTTCTTGTGAGAATTTGCATTTAATACTTGGATCTCTTCATTAGAGGTGTTTACCCCAATTCCTCTAATGATTAGCCTTGACTCTTCTTGAATGCAATCGGTCTTTAATAGATCAAACTTAGGAAGTTTAGGTCAAGCGCTTATCCCTTATATAAAAGCTTCCCAAGATGTAGGTAGTCCATTAGAGCCAACATTGTTAATTCCTTACTATCAATTTGGTGACCAATTGTAGATAGCTGATTTCTTAACTCTGTTATCCTCATGAAGTAAGACATCATAGTTTCTCCTTTGTTCGTCTTGAAATGGTGGAGTTGTTTTAGGGCAAGAGCTCTACTAGTATTATTTATCTCATACATGTTCTCTAGAGTTGTGAACATTTGGTATGATGTCTCTAATTTAGATATAATTGGAACTATATGAACCTTCACAGCATCCACTAGAATCTTCATGGCCTTGTTATTGTTTTTCGTCCATTGAAGTTTCTCCTCATCTTCATCTGGCATAGGTATAGCGTTTTCCACAAATGTGTTCAATTCATGTTCTCTTAGTGTCATCATTATTCTAAACTTCCAAGAAACAAAATTTGCAGCTCCTTCAAGTTTGTCCTCAACTCTAATACCATTCACCATTTTGCTTAAGTGCAAATTGAGAGAGTTTTAATGGTGGTTAGTTTGCCTCTTTTATTAATCTGATCGGATCTTCCTTATGCTAGCCCTGACACCATGTTAAAGTTTGATCAGATTTAGAGGTTGTACTATTTTTATTTTTTTTATATACTTTGATCACAATATCACTATAATTCTATCTGGAATATATATATATATATATATATATATATATATTATAGCAATATGAATATATCTATAGAGC
>MU215618.1:284164-315525 GCA_018584345.1 Thuja plicata
CAACAATTTTCCATATTCAGTCTTTTACTTTCAGCAGTATAATTCAGATTGCATGCCAAGTGTTTGACAAAATTACACAATTCAGTAATAGTGGTTTTTTAGTGACCCATTAGTAAGGGTCATTACACCCTAAATCTCAGAAAGCCATTATTGACAAGCAATTCTAGAGAGTGGGGCTGTATGAATTCAGAGCCATCCTGTGGTCTCTGGAGGCTACACATAATGAAGTTCTGGCCCTATCTAGCCCCCGCTGGATCGTCATCAAGAATATTCCTCCTTTTTTGCTTAATCTTATCCCTCAAGCGCTCGACCCCATTGGCAATGTGCTTCGGATTGACCAATCTAACACACTCATCCCTCACACCGATGTGAGAGAACTCATCTCCCTTAGACCCCGCAGTGATTTCCCAGAATCCCTCCATTTCGACCTTGGTGGTTGCCCTATTTCTTGCCCTGTCACCTTCCTTGGTGGTATGAATAGTTGCTACCTCTGTAGGAAAGAGGGCCATAAGAAACAAGACTACCCTATTCTTAAAAAATGCAACCCCTCCCCATTTGGTGGCCCTAATCTCCCGGATGTTAACCCTTCTGTCTCTGGACCTAACCCTCCCAAAGATACCCCTTCTGGGGTAGTCCCTCCTAATTCCCCGACTTACCAACCACCTCAGGATGAGCAGTGTCCTCCTGACCCATCGGAAAAGTCCACCACGGATTGGATGAAGAACTCGGAGGCTATCTTTGCAACCCTTGATAAACTTTGAAGGCCAGTTTGATACACACAAAAGCCCACCCNCCCCCCCCCCCCCCCCCCCCGGTCCCTACCCTGGTGGTCCCTGATGCTATTAAGAACCTCCCTCATGCTAGTGACATGGACTTTGGCCTGAGTCCTGGCACCATCCCCCCAGGACCAAAGCACGGGACTCTGAATGCCCAATAGATCACTATTGAAAAGATTAAAAACAAGGCAGACAAGATAAGATCCATCCCTAAACCCAAGTGGAAAATATACTTTGTGCTTCCTCCAGATCAAGATGCTCCTAGGACCCAATCCACCATTCTGGGTGTATCAGTTGACAAGTTGGTTAGCCCTGATGTCCCCCCTCTTTGGCTTTTATGAACTGAGTGATCAGCCAATTGTGCCATCCATTGAAGATACACTCAATGCATTCAATGTGATTGTTATCCCAGCTCCTCCCCCCCTCCCGCCTCCTCCTAATTTATGGAGATATAGCCCGAAGAGCAGGAGCATAGCAGGGATATCCACCTTGGCAGAGGATACAGTGAGGATGGAGACTGGGCTCAAGGAGGACCTTGACCTAGAGGAAGGAGAAATTAGCAGAGGACAGAGAGGTTCCTACAATGCAGAAGAAGGTAAATTCACCTTTGTCTTAGACTCGGTTAAAAAGAAGAAAAAGGATAGTAAGGTGGATAAGAAGTCCCCACTAGAAGCCCCAGAGGGGAACAGTATCAAGAAGAAGAGAGGAAGACCTCCTCTTCTGAATGGTAACCCTAAGCCATTCAAGCACCCCAAAAAAGGCATTCGCCCATGCTTTAAGAGTTTCAAGACTCCCATGGACATAGACAAATAGTCACCATGTCTTTAAACTGTGCGTCATGGAACGTCAGAGGATTGGAGTCCTTTGATAGGAAATATGTTGTCAAAAGGTTTATATAGTCGCATAAGGAAGTGGACATCCTCATGCTCCAAGAAGTCAAAGCAGTAGGATTTACTTTAGATATTGCCTTAAAGTGTATTTGGAAGGACGCTTCTGCATTCTCCACTAAACATCAGAGAGGTAAAGGAGGAACCTCTATTTTGGTTGGTTCCAGGTAGAGAAAGATGATCCAAGGATGGAGGACATCACCCTGCAACAGAGCAGTATGGGTCTCTTTTAACACTGGAGAACAAACCCTTGGTATTTTCTCTGTTTATGCCCCTAATGACCACCATGAGAGGATTGACCTATGGAAATGGATCTCAAATCTTGATGATATACCTTGGATACTTGCAGGGGACTTCAACATGCTAGAGAGAGCCTAGGACAAAAGTAGAGGACAAAGATTTGAATGGAAAGGTAATGAGATGGTTTTCTGGAATAGGATGCTCTCTAAGTTGAATCTCTTTGACCCCTTGGCTGAGAGGAAAAGTGAGTCGGAAGGGGTGTGGTTCACCTAGTCTAACTTTCAGAAAGGAGACAAGAGGATATATTCCAGATTAGAGAGGTTCTACTTGAACAAACAGATTTTCAATTGCCCGCCTATCACAGGAGATAACTGTGTCAAGTTTATCCCTTACACCCTCTCAGACCATCACCCTATTTGTTCCTGCATCCACTTTATTCCCTCCCATGCTGCCCCAACCCCTAGTAAAGCAGGGTTTGCACTTAACTCTTCTCTCCTCAAAGATGAAGCAGTCCAAGCTGCTACTAAGATTATAGCCTAGTACAATCAAGATATAGCCCAACACAATAATGAAGTGGATAGATGGAATCTTACCACACTATCTTGGAAAAAGATGCTCAAGACTGTTGGGAAGATGAAAGCCAAAGATGGTAGAGGAAAGGAATTCAAGCTTCTGGAAGAGTTGCAAGAGGCTGAATTTCAGATTCAGAACAACCCCGCAGACCTTGGTCTATTGGATAAGGTGGTAGGTTGCAGAGACTCCCTAAGGAAGCTTCAATTCATTAAAACGAAAGGAGCTAGAGTGAGAACCAGGATTAACTGGCTCAATTTGGGCGACAGAGGATCCAAATTCTTCTTCCAAACCCTTAAGAAGGAGGCAAGAGACAAGATTACCTGTATCATGGAACAAGGTAATAACATCACGGACCAAAAAGAGATCCTGGATACCTTCTCCAACTTCTATAGTAGACTTTTTACCACTGAGGACAATGGATCAATGGATTCAGCTATGCAGAAGATTAAAGACATTATCCCTAAGAAAGTTTCAGAAGAAGATGTTATTATTGGGAAAGATCTTTCAGTAGAAGAGATCAAAAATGCCATCTTGAGTATGGCCAATGACAAAGCACCTAGCCCGAATGGGCTTACGGTTGAGTTCTACAAGACCAATATTGAATGGATAAGTAACAGCCTTTACAAAGTATTCCAGGAGGCCATTGTTGTAGGAACTCTTGGTTCTACACTTAATGTTGACCTAATTAAATTGATTCCTAAAGACGGGGATAGACTCCTAATCAAAAATTGGAGACCTATCACCTTACTAAATGTGGGGTACAAGATCCTGGCCAAACCCCTCTCCCTCCGGATTGTCAAAATCCTCCCTAAAGTGATCAACAATACCCAAACAGGCTTTGTCAAGGGTAGATATATCTTAGAAAATCTGGTTACCTGCTGTGAAGCATTAGAATGGGCCAAATCTTCAAGCCAACAAAGTGCCATGCTTCTCATAGACTATGAGAAAGCATATGATCGTATTGAGTGGAAGTTTATCCTACTCATGTTGGAAAGGTTGGGATTCCCTCCTTCATTTTGCAAGATGGTCTCCACCTTACTAAAAGGAGCTATGGCAGCAGTAGAGGTTAATGGCTTCAGATCTCAGTTCTTTGAACTCACCAGATCCATCAGGCAAGGGTGTCCTCTTGCTCCTTCCCTCTTTGTCATTGTTGCATACTCCGTCCACTTCTTGCTTAGAGATGACACTTCTTGCTTAGAGATGACACCCTATCTCTCCAAGTAAAAGGCATCTCCCTCCCCGATGGGCAAGAGGTATCCATTATCCAGTTTGCAGACGACACGGCCATCCTCCTAAACATAGAGGAGAATAATATGGGCTACCTGATGCAGAAATTAGACCTATTTTGTGAGGCCTCAGGCAGCAAAATCTCTGTCTCCAAATCTAATATGTTGGGATGGGAGACCAATCCTCCGATTTGGTGGAACAAATATGACCTGGAGTGGGGAGGTCCTACTCATATTGTGAGATACCTAGGGGTTCCATTTGCAGTGGATCCAAGCATCAATGAGATGTGGAGTTGGGCAAAGGATAAAATCCTCTCCAAGCTCAATAAATGGGACATCAACCTCCTCTCCTTCCCGGGCAGAGTCCAAGTTTGCCAGAAGATACTATCATCATACCCCATTTACTTCTCTTCCTCGTGGCTCTTTAACAAGAGCCAGTTCAGTTCTATTCAGAAAATTATTAGAGATTTCCTATGGTCAGATGGAAGAGGAAATAAGAAGACTCATGTTGTCTCCTGGGAATGGTGCACTAAAGCAAAGGCTTGGGGAGGTCTTGGCTTAAAAGATCTGAGGACACAAGGTATATCATTAGCAGCTAAGTGGATTGCCAAGGCCTCCTTCGGAGATGAACCTTGGAAAATATTGATCAGGAACAATCTTCATAGGGCCCACCCCTGTAAAGCCAAATCCTAGACCCTCCTAAACTATAATGACCTACTTAGCCTAAACAGTAATATTATTGTGCAAGGATCAAATGTGTTCAAATCTATTTGGAAGAGCTGGAAGCTTGTTAGAGGATTCCTCTGCAACACTACCCCCACAGAAAGTGGTGGTATGTTATGTGGCTTTAGATCTATATGGTGGAGCCTAAAACATAAAGATAAGCCTCTTGCCCTACTTCAAGGTTGTTCTGCAAAAGGGTGGGCAGTGAAAGGAGTAAATCAGTTTCATGATGTGTTTCAGGGAGACAGTTTGGACACTTGGGAGAACTTGAAAGAGAAATTTGGCCTACCCCTGTCCCAAAATAGAACCTACACCATCCTCTCTACTGTCCTTAACAAGCTGGGACCCATTCATGGCTGTTGTTCACCGGACAACTGTTCCACCCTGTTTTCCTGGCCAAATGGTACTCCTCTCCATCAAGTTAAAGTCAAATACTTATACCACCTTCTCACTCAAAACTTGGACATCCTCATCCGTGCTAATTCCTCATGGCACCTCGAGACCCCCTCAACGGATTGGAACAAATACTTTACCTCTATCTGGACCAGACCTATTAAACCCAAAATCATATGTTTCTTATGGCGCCTTATTCTACATAAGCTCCCTTTCAAAAAGCCTAGGGGGGAACCTAATTTGTGCAATGTCTGTAAACAACCTGAATCTGTACTGCATGTTTTCTTTGAGTGCTTCTTTGCTTCTGAAATTTGGAAGATGTTTGGCTTCACTTACAAATCTCATTTTGATACTCTCAATGTCATATCTGGGAACATTAACGGCAGCAAATTTTGTAATGTCTTTTGGTCTATTTTGTCTTCAATTATATTGTGGGTTATTTGGAAGGCTCGCAATAATGATGTTTTGGCAGGGAAGAGCAGGAATCTTACTGAGTCTCTAAGGAGACTCATTTACTCCGATGTTTCCATGCAGGTTACAGATGTTATTAAAATGAAAGAGAGTAAGTTCCTGCAGGTGCTGAGGGAAGGGGAGATTACAATCAGCAAAAAGGACATAGTGCATGGGTACACAACCATGAAGTCGGGGCCCCTGTTTGACAGTAAACTCTCAGAGTTCATTGATAAGCTGAAGCAGCCAGACTTACCTGCAAGAATAGGACTACAGAGAACACAGCAAGTTTCCCAGCTTATGGCATCATAGGATACTATGTTGTATCCCCAGACTCCAATGAGTCAGCCAATGATCATGATCTTCCTTCTAATTAGGATAGGTTCTAGGTTTATAGATAGTCTGTCTTTAAGATACTCTCAGCGATATTGGTAACTGTAATTTTTTGAGTCCTTTTTTGATATGGCTATGGCTATGGCTGTGCCTCGTGTAACTATTTTGTTAAAACTTAAACTTTCCAGTAACTGATGTAATTTTGACCGACTGATATGCAATAGAAAAAAAATATATGAATATATCTATATAGACGTTAGAACTCTTAATATTAATGTCAATGATATTGATATAATCACTAAGTAATGATGACACTATATAATAATATATGTATTAACAAATATTAATGATCACTGTTGAGACTTGTTGAATTGTAGTTTTTTGTACTTCTCAATTCATAGTGATCGATGATATATATCTTAATAGAGGGACATGTCTACAAAGAGGCATGTCCCTACGTGGACACGTAGTGACATGTCTCTTCGGAGACAAATCCGATCACAATACCAATAGTTATCATGTACTAATCGATATTCATACCGATTCACATCGTAATACAATACTTGTTCGATACTAATAATCGGTGGAAAATAATACAAGTCTATCATTTATAAATGGCATCGATAATATAGCGTGTTGTCATCGATAGCACAATATATTACCGATGTCATACTTAAATCAATACTCATTATCGATGTTGGTATTATTATCAACAATGTTATTGTATTAACAACATAATTTATATTAACACCATGATTATCATAAATGGTATTTAATAGCATGATTTATATTAATGATATTAACAACATAATTATAAGTATGATTAATAATGGTTATCTTGATTACAATTATGTATATACATATATATTAACATATCATGAAAATATATATATATATATACATGATTGTGATCATACTATTTAATCATGTATAATAATCAATACTCACAATAAAATTTACATAAGAAGGATAGAGATCAAATGCTCAAGGTCAATAGGCCATTATGTATTTGATTTCATCGATAGGAATAATCGATCGAAGCTACAACTAATTGACACATCTTTCGCCCAAGGACCGCCTATGTAACCACGTCCATACAGATCAAAGTTATGCGTAGTTCTTCACATAGGGCCTCTCAAAGGATGCATACACAAAAGTTTCCCATCAGTAAGGTTTTGTTAAAGCTTTCTTTCAAACAAATAACATTTTGTAGTGGCTAAGAAATGATAATTAAGCTCATAATTGAGCAACTCCTATTATAACACTTTAATGTTATCGAGGTCTAAATCAAACTCCACCCATTACTCTTCATGGTCTAGCTTGAATGTCTCAAGGTTCATATTATTGATATAAGGACTAGGCTTATTACTCAATAAGAAATTGGTCATATTGCAACCATTATCCTATAACTCTCACTACTTAGATTGTCGGGAGTAATCTTCAATTAAATTTCTCACATACACATGTTAGGATAATTAGGGAGTCAAACTAATTCTTTTGTAATGTCCCCTTCCCAACTAGCTTCAATTACCGGGGTTATCCTATCAACTAGATTCTCATGGACTAATAGGAATGATTAGAGGACCTAGTTGTCCATCTTGAGGTTCAGACAACATGTCAAAAGTTGATTAGAAGAAATCTAGGCATTATTTTGGAATATTACAAAAATTGCTAGGTTTAATTAATATCAGTGTTACCCAGAGTTTCCGAGACGGGGACGGCAGGGGACGGGGGGATAGGTTTCCAGGATGGCAATTTTTTTTGTCAAGTTTGGGGACGGCAATGGACGGCAAAGGGGACGGCTATATAAATATAGGGAAATTTTAAAAATATAGGGAAATTTGCATATATACATTACATTCATATGAAAGCATGGATAAAGCATGCCATTTAAACATCATACTCATAGAACCTTAACATACAACATTTCAATATTCAAACTCAATACTCAATATGCATTCATAATTTGGAATTCATTGTCAATATGCATGTAATATTAAAATTAAAAACATACAAAAATTGAAATACACCCAAGAACATTATTCGCCATTCGGAGTTCATTATCAATAGCAACAAGAACAATAACCCACCTTTCAAATTGAAGCACACTACTATCATTTAAGTTTGATATAAATTATCAGTGTACACATTATAGGCATAGCGTTACAATTGTTTTGGAAGATAATGAATTTGCACATTAGTGCTAGTCCATGAAATAACATTCCTATGAAATACTAACATGAAAAACCTTGGAAACTATGTAGGAGTTGATTGTTGCAGGTTTGACATTGACTCCAGAAAGGGCTGCTACAGATAGTGGATCAAGTACATGTCACCCAATGCTCTTCTCACTCTAGACCACATAGTCCAATGATCTAAATTGGGGTTACACCATTACTCCCCTAAAACTACACCTGCAATTCATTGTAAGTGGACTGATATTAATACAAACAAGTTTGCTATACAATTCCAGTCATGATATAGGTTTGTTACAGCAAGATGACACCTTGATGCAACCTCCACTTTTCACCAAATCTTCTACGAGGAACCCAAACCAGCACAAAACCAACCTATCCTGATGTATTGCCACAAAATGACATAAAGATGCATGTTCCAGATCTTTAATGCACTTTTTATACTTTCCCAAAACCTTGCAAACAATTTGCTATATGATTTTGAGTGTGTAGCGTGACTGTAATAACATTCTTAATTTAACAATTCTTAATGTAATGTTGCCAAATACAAATCAGAGGACCCCAAACAGTAGGAATTAACTACCAAACAATAATAAATATAATAGGGCAAACTTGGAAGGAGGGGCCCACTTTAAAATTAAAAAAGAAAGGATTTTATAAAAGAAAAATGTGCTTTTAAAGTGTTGATGTAGCCTATCCTATTGGGGACTTCCAAGGCATGCGTGCAAATGTAATCACCTGAAAATGGTCTAATAAACTCAGAAGCCCTAATTTGAAATCAAGTCTCCCAGTTCCTAACCAAGACTGTTAACTCAAAGCTTAATCACAATTATATAATTAAACTAGATCGGTTTAAATATATAATTCATCAAAAATCAATAATCCAAAATCACTCACCAAAAGGCATTAATTCTTCAATTAACCTTGGGGAATTAAATCAAATCAAAATTTTAAATACATGGCTAAGGAAATTAATTAAAAGGAATTAATTAATTCAAGGTATTAATATTCCTTCAACATGCCTCAAAAGTCAAACCTCTAACCAATAAGAGGTGATCACATGGATCAACCAAGCTTCCATCTCAGCCATCCCTCATGGATGCATTTCAACCGTCAAATTCAAATTTGAATTTGAAGCCTTTTCCCTCCAAGAAAACTCTCTATATAATGAAGCCTTTCTAGATCATTTCATATAGAAGCGTACTGAATTTTAGCATAGAACTAATGGCAATTTCATTCTAGCATTAATCTAGTTCATTTCTTAATCTAATCTAGTTCAATTTCATACATATTGATCAAAATAAGGCATAATTAAACATGTTTTCATTCATTCTAGGCATTTTTGATTGAATCTTCCATTTCATGATTGTCAATTCAATGATCTAATATGCTAATTATGAGAGCAAAATACAATTAGATTACAATCTTCATGACTAGGAAGCAATAATTCGATTTCATTTGGTTTTTTATTGATTTCAATTAATTGATCTTACTAACCAATTGATATAATGAGTTGTTTAGTGGTTGTGTGCAGCATTCTTGCAGGTACAACATTTACACATCACATTTTGGCGCCCACCGTGGGGAAGATTGCCTCATTTGCACGAAATCTGCTCTCTGTTTTAGACATTTATCAAAAAAGCAAGCAGTATATCGTCTCCGGTCATCCATTCATCGTCTCTGAGAGACTTTCAGCGTTTCCGGTTTATCTTTCATCGTTTCTAGGGATTCTTCAATCGTTTGTTGTTGTCCTTTTATCGTCTGCGGAAGGCTTAAATTTTGCCTTTATTCATTTTTGGTAAGGTTTTAGTCGTTTCTAGTGCATTTTATCATTTTGAGTAAATCTTTTATCGTCTGCGGTGTATTTCATCATTTTCGGTAGTTGTTTTATTGTTTTCGGTAAATGTCATTTTTGGTCTCTATTTTGTTGTCTAAAAACCCGAGACCAAAAACACAGTTTAATTTCTTTGGCGAAAATGCTTACTAATCAGCTAACTTGGTTGTCTTTGTTATTGTGATCATTTTTAAACAGCCTAACATGTTTTGCAGAATGTTTGCTAAAGTTTCCATGGAGAAAGAAATTGAGAAAAACACTTGAAATTATTGAAAATATGCTTGTAGGTTCCATTCGAAAAGATCAAATAATTTGCTTCCAAAGTTAACACAATTTCTTGCATCTCATAACTCGAAAAGAGGACTATGCTCTTTTCCTTTTAGGAAAATGAGAAACACAAACCTTGAATTAGGTTTTGTGGAGAAATTGCAATAAATGAATAATTTATTTCTAAGAAAGTGTTTCATTAGCATTCTTTTTAGGCACTTTAATATCAGATTTTAAAAGTTGATTATTGATTTCATTAGAGGATTATGCTCGTTGCCGTTTGGGAAAATCAGAAACTCAAACGTGAAATTAACAATTGATTTTTTATTCGAAGGAATGCACAACTGTTTAGTGTGCTTGACAGGAGAAAACAACATTGAGTAGGAGGGTATGCTCTTTTCACTTTGGGAAAATTAGAAATCTAAACCTCTCGTCGCCAATCCTCCTTTACCGCTTTAATCCTTTAGTTGGGTCTGTCAGTGAAGAAAAAATCTCCTGGGACGACCCACGTGGGAACGAGGTGTGAGCCACACCACTCCAACTCACGTTAATCAAATTTACTCTTTGGGGCCAAAGCCTCGAGAGTCGATTGGCATTTGAGCTTATACTCAGCTCACGTCTAACATAAGTGCGGCTTAACGGTCTGAATCACGTTTACGTGACCACTTTTGTCAAGACGCTCTATGGGGCTATACCCCTGAATCGTGCTTGCGCGGACATAGAGGATACAATCGAACGGAGACCCTTATTAAACACTCTAGGCTTAGAAGCTACCTGGATCACCCCGGTCTATCGGTGAGGAAAAAATCTCCCAGGACGACCCACGTGAGAACGAGGTGTTAGCCACACCACTCCAACTCACGTTAATCAAATTTACTCTTTGGGGCCAAAGCCTCGGGAGTCGATTGGCATTTGAGCTTATACTCAGCTCACGTCTAACATAAGTGCGGCCTAATGGTCTGAATCACGTTTACGTGACCACTTTTGTCAAGACGCTCTATGGGGCTATACGCTTGAACGGAAACCCTTATTAAACACTCTAGGCTTAGAAGCTACCTGGATCACCCCTGAAAGGTGATAATCCTTGTGCAAGGCAAATAGTAATTGCCCTAAGATACTCGTCATTTGGTGCCCTCATTTGCATTTGGAGTCGGATAATACAACATCATGACTGGAGTCATTGTGTTCTTGGTGATGGGTATTCTGATTAGCATTTGAGTGTGTACCTGAGTCTATGAGCAAGGATTTTCATGCTATGCCGATTTTGTAGGGAAAGGTGTGTTTGTACCCCTAATAATCACAAAATTCTAAAAAACAAACAATCCCTATCAAGACATGACAAAATCATTTTGCTTTGCGTGTGTGCCACTAATTGGATATTTCAAAACACCTACAAAGCTCTTCAAAAATGGGTGAGTCTTTACAAACGGTGGTTAGTCCTTTGTACATAAGTTCTCACAAAATCACACTTTGCACAAAAACATGGGTCATAGAAGATTGTCTTTGGTCCTTGTATTCTTGTTGATCAAAACAAAGGTCATTTCTGTGTTATTCATATCAAGATCACTTCAATAGTGAAGGTCCTAAACATCTATTTCTAGTCCAAACATCACAAGTGCTCAATACCAAACCTTGGTTCCTAGAAGATCAAACTATTTACTCTTTATTTCAATCACTTAACGCTACATTCAAATTGGTCATATAAACCTTCTTTGTGTTTAGAGACCACTATCAAGGTCAATCTAACCTTCATCAAGATCTCAAACATTATCAAAACTAAATCAACAAATTTTCACCAAACTTTGACCAACTGTGAAGATAATATCAAACATTAAAACTATAGGTGATAGGTTGCTCATCTTTGCAAATGAAGAATCATCTAATCTCACATGGCGTGGACAAGAAGTGGTCATTTTGAACAAATAGACACTACACACATTCCTCAGATACACAATGTACCTGAAACACAACAAGAACAAGATCAAGATCCTTTCTCGGCTCCTCGAGCTAGTGATTCAGAAACTGAGACTAACAACAACACCACCACCAATAACATGGCTGGAATTGAGAATAAATGGGCTAATCATCCTAACAATGATGAAGAGATAACCGATGAGTACATTCAAAAAGTCCAACAAGATACAAGGTTTCAAAAGATCATGGACAAGATCCTAATGGCTGACAAGGAAAAATACTTCCTGCATCTAGCTTCAACAGGAATCAAACTACCTCAAGATTTCGATATAGAACAACTTAAGACACAAGAAGAGGAAACTCCCATGACTCTCCTTGTTAAACAGGTAGAAGCATTGCAAACGCAACTTCATGATATGAAGAAAGAAAAGGACACCATACCAAGGAAATACTTAACGAGTGCATTTTGTCTTGTGCCTTTTGATCAAAGTATACAAATGCCAGCATTCCCACCCAACGTTGATAGACCTAAATACGACAAATATACAAGTCACGGACACTAAAGATCATATACGAGAGTTCTATACCCTAAGCATGGAGTTCATTCACAAACAAACTTATCTCATGAGATTATTTCCTCGCAGTTTAAGTGGACAAGCAACAAAGTGGTTCTCCAAATTACCTCATCGAATAAAAAACTTTTGAAGAACTAGCAGAACGTTTCATGCAACATTACTCATACAGCATTCAGCATCATATCACGATGATTGACTTGTGCAACAAAAAACAGCAAATTGGGGAACCTTTCATATCTTTCCTACAAAGGTGGAGAAGAATGTTTTCACGATATCCTCGACTAATTCCAGAAACAGAAAAGATGGATATTTTTGTGAATAACTTGATTACAGAAATGAATCATTACATACAACTACAATGCATTAAACATTTGAGAAAATGATTGAGATGGGAATTAAAATTGAAGATACCTTGGTAAGGAAAGGAGAACTCAAAATTTATAAAGAAACTAAAGGTTCTTTCAATATGAATAACAATGCCAACCAAGACAAATCAAAGTATTCGAACAAGAATCAGAATGTTGTCAATGATGGAGTAGTAGATGCTCACAATGTAAAACCAAAGCAGTCGACATTTAATCTATCTACTACTAGTCCTCCTAAGAATCCTACCGTTACATCTAATGTACGAGTCAATCAAGACAACAATCAGCAAACACCACCTTTTGCGTATACTCCTAAACGGATATTCACACCTCTTGGAGAGTCTTTGGGATCAACATTACGAAAACTTGTCTCTCACAAGGTTATCACACTACCAAAATCACGACCTTATGAACCACCAGTTAAGCCTAAATGGTGGAATGATGCACATTATTGCGACTACCATTGAAACAAAGGACATAGAATGAATGAGTGCATGAAAATGAAACACTTGTTACAAGACTTGATTGAAAGTGAAGTCATCACAGTGGATGGTCACAAAACAAATGAAGATCACACAGCTTTTAAATCACCCTTGCCTAACTATGAGAAGGGAGAATCATCCAATGTGAAAGGCAATCAGGTGAATTATGTGTATTCTCATGATAATACCATCAACATGTTAGAGGATTCAGATCAGAGAATCAATGTGATCATCATCAAGGAAAAACAAAAGTCCGCATCTACTAATGCAGTAACAAGAGGGCAAGCCAAAGTGGTCCTAAAAGGAGATTCTTCACAACTACCTACATCATCAAAACCCACAACAACCAAACAAAATTCATCATCTCTATCATCTAACTATAGTTTGGTTGATCAATTACAAAGAACTCCTGCACAAATCTCTATTCTTGAATTGCTCAAACTTTCTCCACCACATAAAGAGATTTTGGAAAAAGCCTTGGTTAAAACGAATGTTCCTAACAATTTGGACATAGACAAATTCCAAACCATGGTTGGACACTTGACTACACCTCACTATTTATCCTTTTCTGAAGAGGATGACAATGCTTTGAGTCATCCTCATAACATGCCACTGCATATAGAAGTGCTAATTCACAGACATCGAGTGAAACGAGTCTTGATAGACGAAGGAGCGGGTCTCAATATTTGCACTTCAGGTTTGATCAAGGAATTGGGATTCTCAGATGAAGATATTGACCCTAAGAAGAGGATAACCATAAAAGCATATGATGATGAAGAAAGATCATCTAAAGCGCTAGTAATGTTGCCAATTAGAGTGGGACCTACGAAAAGAAACGTGGTGTTCCAAGTGCTCGATCTTAATCTATCCTACAACATTGTTTTGGGAAGACCTTGGATACACGAAATGCAAGTTGTCCCTTCTACCTTTCATCAATGCTTAAAATTCTCATATAATGGAGAAGAGATCACTATTCCAGCTGACACAAGTTATTTCCAATCTTGTAACAATGTTCATCAATCCAATGAAAGGATGGTTCTACATAACAGAGAAGCTACCGGAGACTCCCACTTGAAACTCACGAGGTTTACCTTTCTTATTGTAGCCTTTTGTCATTCTTTTATGATATCCTTGTAGATGTTGAAAAGCATTTTGACGTCTTTGAGCCAGCAGTTCGAGGTGCAGTCATCATCTGTGATTAACCCTCTTAAAGATACTCTCAAGGATGGAAGTTCTACCTCAACTGGAAGAACTGGCTTTAGCACCATAAACCAAAGAATAAGGTGTAGCGCCCATTGGGGTTCTAATACTTGTTCGATAGGCCCACAAATCCGGATTGATTTGAACATGACAATCCCTACCAGAATCAGTGACAGTTCAGATTAAAATCTTGAGGATGTTCTTATTGCTGGCCTCTGCTTGTCCATTTCCCTGAGGGTAATAGATGGAGGAGAAATGCTGAGTGATTTAAAACTTGTTGCAAAGTTCTGTCACATCCTTGTTTTTGAATTTTTTACCATTGTCTATCACAATTGACGAGGGAAGACCGTACCAGCAAACAATGTAGTTGAGGATAAACAATGAGATTTGTTTTCTAGTTGCCGTGATTAAGGGTATAGCTTCAACCCATTTGGTAAAGTCTTCAGTTGCTGTAATGATGAACTTGTGACCATTAGAGGATGATGGATAAATTTGACCAATGAGATCAAAGGCCCACTACTGGAAAGGCCAGTGTGTGATAAAGGGTAACAATTCTCATGCTAGTGCATGTATAAGATTGCCATGTATCTGACACTTTTTGCAAGATTTTGAGAACCTATTAACATCTTTCTCCATTGTAGGCCAATAGTATCCAATACGCAAGAGTTTCTTAGCCAGAGTAAGACCATTCGAATGTGATCCACAAATACCTTCGTGGACTTCGTGTAAAGCATTGTTTGATTCTTCGAGATCTAAACATCTCAGTAAGGTACCATCAAAACCTCGTCGATACAAATCATCCGCGATGATCACATGTTTGGAAGCTTGACGAATAAGATTGCATTTTTGGTTTTTAGATATACCCTCAGGTAAAGCATTGGTTTCAAGATAAGTACGGATAGGTCCATAACGAGGGGAGTTACAACCTACAATTTGGCAAACTAGCTTGGAGTAAGGACAGTTATAGGAAGGATAAGGTAACTCATCCACTAGGAATTCATACCGCGCTTGATTATTGGATAATTCTATAAGAGACATGAGATTAGCCATTGCATCGGCTGCTTGATTGTTTAATCTAGGAATCTGTTCAAATGTTATGCCAATAAAGTACCGCTTCAAGTCATCCACCATTTTTTTGTATGGTACAAGCTTATCATCCTTAGTCTAATATTCATTAGTGATTTGATTTATGACAAGCTGGGAATCACCATAGACATGTAGTGTTGTTATCTGCCATTCTAATGTCATCTTTAGTCTGTTTACCAAGGCTTCATATTTTGCGATATTGTTAGTACACGGGAATAAAATCTTGTAAGCCTTAGGTATAGTGTATCCTTGAGGAGATACGAACACAATACCTGCTCCAAATCCATGCTGTGTGAATGACCCATCAAAATACATCTTCCAGGTGTGCTCTGTAATCATTACGATTGATTCATCTGGGAAATCAATAGTTAAAGGAATATCCCTAATAGCGGTGCATCTGCTAGTTGATCTGCAATGACTTGTCCTTTGATAGCTTTCCTTTCAACATATTCGATATCAAACTCACTTAGTATCATCAACCACTTAGCCAATCTACCGGTTAAGGTTGCTTTGTTTAGGAGATATTTTAGCGGGTCAATCTCGGCCACCAACTTGATTGAATGTGCCATCATATAATGCCAAAATTCCTGAGATGCAAACACTACTACTAGAAATGCTTTTTCAATTGGTTGAATGTGCCATCATATAATGCCAAAATTCCTGAGATGCAAACACTACTACTAGAAATGCTTTTTCAATTGGTGTGTAGTTAAACTCATTTTGCTGATGTAATAAATTGTGCGTTCTTTTCCAGTTTCATCTTGGTTTGCCAATAGTGCCCCCAATGAAGTATTAGTCGTTGAAACATACAACAACAATGGTTTTCCTGCAATGAGAGTCATCAGGATTTACCAGATATTGCTTTAGTTGATTGAATGACGTTTCAAATGCTTTGTCCCACTTGTGTGTGATTCCTTTGTGCATAAGCTTGGTGAATGGTTGAGCTTTATCAACCAATTGAGCAATGAATCTCCGGATTGATTGTAGCTTGCCTTGTACTGATTGCACCTGACTGATATTTTTAGGTGGCGTCATTTCAATGATGGCTTTGACCTTTTATGGATCAACCTCAATTCCTTTAGCCAAAACAATACACCCTAGCATCTTTCCCGAGGTAACTCCAAATGCACACTTTTTTGGGTTTAAGTGAAGTTTGAATTGCTCCGTCTTGTCTAAGATTTTGGCTAAATCTTGTAGATGATCTTTGCGATGATGAGATTTCCCTAAAGTGTTATCCACATAATCTTCCATGTTCTTATGCATCATATCATGGAAAATTGTTGTCATTGCTCGTTGATATGTTGCTCCTGCATTCTTTAGTCCAAAGGGCATGACATTCCAACAAAAAGCTCCCCATGGACAAGTAAAAGTTATTTTATCTTGGTCTTTTGGAGCAATTTGTATCTGACTATATCCAGAGAATCCATCCATTACCGACAACATCTCATATCTTGCTGTGAGATCTACAATGACATCTATGCTTGGTAAAGGAAAATCATCCTTTGGACATGCTTTATTAACATCTCGAAAATCAGTGCACACCCTGATGGACTTGTCGTGTTTTGATACTGGAACAATATTAGATATCCATTCCGCATAGGCAATAGCTCTTATAAATCTCGCTTTTAACAGTTTTTCTAGTTCTGCCTTCACCAAGAGAGCAATGTGTGGATGCATCTTCCTTAGTTTTTGCTTGACAGACTTTATTCCTAGAGCCAAAGATAAATGATGCATAATTACCTCAGGATCAAGCCCGGGCATGTCGGAATAAGACCATGCAAAATTAATCTTCTTTTCCTTAAAAAATTGTGTAAACTCTTCCTTCTCCTCATCCGATAAAGATTGAGCAATGTGTATGATTTGTGGTTTCTCCTATGTACCAATACTGATTGGTTGAGTAGGTTCAATGACTATTGCAGACTGTTCCTGAGAGTGATCCGGGAGAATATCAAGTTTCCCATCTTCTAGTGCCTTGTGAGGTTTTCACTATTGGATACGTCCTTTATTTTTCCTTTTTTTATGATCTGAGACTGCCATAGAATGGTTTTCACCCTCAGATCTTTGATTGATTTGTTCTTTATTTTTGCGACTAGGAAACTTGATATCCTCCATCGCGTTAGAATTCCTAGTGGAAGATGTTACGGGTTCTATCGCATTGAGATACCAAGCTATAGCATGGTCATTAGGAAACACAGGTATATCCATGGGTTCATACAAGGTCCAGTCAATTAGGTCAGGATAAACGAGTTGAAGAGCATCGATTGGGTTGTTTTCACTAATTTCAAGATTTAGGATCGAGTTGTGATCATTGCGTTCGAATTTATCAACGAGGTCTATAACAATACCCTTTTGAAGATTGTTTGGATCAAGAAGCTCCTCACTATTCTCACTCGAGTCATCGTCAATATTATGGGAACCAAATTCGAATGGTCGGATAACCGAGCTTTGTCCCTCTTCACGTCTTGTTCTCTTAAGATATGAACTTGCTAGGATGCATTGAAACTCTTCAGGTTCTATCAATAGTCCTGTGTCCGCATCAATAATGTTGGGTATCACGATATCTTGTGATTCTATCACCGTGTTAGGACGATTGGCAGCATTGAAACTTTCTCCTCTCTCAAGCTGAGATGCGTATTGATGTATCACATCTATCTCTATATCCATAGTGGCGTCGGAGAATGAGTCTCATNTTAAGATATGAACTTGCTAGGATGCATTGAAACTCTTCAGGTTCTATCAATAGTCCTGTGTCCGCATCAATAATGTTGGGTATCACGATATCTTGTGATTCTATCACCGTGTTAGGACAATTGGCAGCATTGAAACTTTCTCCTCTCTCAAGCTGAGATGCGTATTGATGTATCACATCTATCTCTATATCCATAGTGGCGTCGGAGAATGAGTCTCATTCATACTGGTTAGAATCTGTTTCCATGGAATGACCGAGATCTAGAACATGAGTAGGTGTTACCCTTTCCCCCAGTTGGGATGACGGTTTTCTTGTGCATCAGCCTCATCGGAATGATGTTCTTGAATTTCAGTTTGAATATCATCAAGGCTTTGATTCTCTAGTAATGGCATGTTTGTGTCCTCATCCTCTTTTGTTTCTTGAGTTCCCAGAAATGAAGGGATGTAGCGTTCACCTTGATAATGAGGATTGTCATCATGAATATGTAATAACCGTTCATATGATTGAGGTGTGAATTCAACTTCTTTTGATTCTTCTCATTCTTCATCAAAAATTGGTCCATCTCGAATAAGGGGTATCTGTGATTCTTCGGAATACCCTATACCTGTTTTGTCCTTGGGATCCCTAAATTGTGTCAAAATTGGTTCAACAAGACCCTCCTTATTGTTTCCTAGGGGTCCTTGTCCTTGATTTCCCATTCTTTGCATGATGTGTAGACCGCGTCCATACTGTTGAGTTGCAATTTGGACATGTTTGACGTCTTGATGAGATTCATCTTTGTCTTTGTATAGCCATTTTAACACCTCGTTGTCCACTTTTTCTTCTGCCACTGATTTGCCTTTCACAAAAGTTCCATTGTACATTGTTTGTGTTTTAGGTTTTGTTGACATTGTAGATGATGACGGTCTCCCTTGTGATCTTGGTGGCAAAGGTAATGTTGTTACACAGAGTAATTGATCAATCTTATATTCCCCTATCCCGTTATCATGTAGTTTTAATTTCTTTTCAAAGTCTAATAGCAGTGTTGAGTTTGAACTTTCTGGGGATTTTTCTCCAGTAGCTTCTCTGTTATGTGGAACCATCCTTTCATTGGATTGACGAACATTGTTACAAGATTCGAAATAACATGTGTCGGTTGGAATAGTGATCTCTTCTCTATTATATGAGAATTTTAAACATTGATGAAAGGTAGAAGAGACAACTTGCATTTCGTGTATCCAAGGTCTTCCCAGAAGAATGTTGTCTAATAGATTAAGATCGAGCACTTGGAACACCACATTTCTTTCCATAGGTCCCACTCTAATTGGCAACATTACTAGCCCTTTAGATGATCTTTCTTCATCATCATATGCTTTTATGGTTATCCTCTTCTTAGTGTCAATATCTTCATCTGAGAATCCCAATTCCTTGATCAAACCTAAAGTGCAAATATTGAGACCTGCTCCTCCGTCTATCAAGATTCGTTTCACTCAATGTTTGTGAATTAGCACTTCTATATGCAGTGGCATGTTATGAGGGTGACTCAAAGCATTGTCATCCTCTTCAGAAAAGGATAAATAGTGAGGTGTAGTCAAGTGTCCAACCATGGTTTGGAATTTGTCTATGTCCAAATTGTTAGGAACATTTGTTTCAACCAAGTCTTTTTCCAAAATCTCTTTATGTGATGGAGAAAGTTTGAGCAATTCAAGAATGGAGATTTGTGCAGGAGTTCTTTGTAATTGATCAACCAAACTATAGTTAGATGATAGAGATGATGAATTTTGTTTGGTTGTTGTGGGTTTTGATGATGTAGGTAGTTTTGAAGAAACTCCTTTTAAGACCACTTTGGCTTGTCCTCTTGTTACTGCATTAGTAGATACGTCCTTTTGTTTTTCCTTGATGATGATGACATTGATTCTCTGATCTGAATCCTCTAACATGTTGATGGTATTATCAAGAGAATTCGCATAATTCACCTAATTGCCTTTCGCATTGGATGATTCTTCCTTCTCATAGTTAGGCAAGGGTGATTTAAAAGTTGTGTGATCTTCATTTGTTTTGTGACCATCTACTGTGATGACTTCACTTTCAATCAAGTCTTGTAACAAGTGTTTCCGTTTCATGCACTCATTCATTCTATGTACTTTGTTTCGATGGTAGTCGCAATAATGTGCATCATTCCACCATTTAGGCTTAACTGGTGGTTCGTAAGGTCATGATTCTGGTAGTGTGATACCCTTGTGAGATACAAGTTTTCGTAATGTTGATTCCAAAGACTCTCCAAGAGGTATAAATATCCGTTTAGGAGTATACGCAAAAGGTGGTTTTTGTTGATTGTTGTCTTGATTGACTCGCACATTAGACGCGACGATAGAATTCTTAGTAGTAGTACATAGATTAAATGTCGGCTGCTTTGGTTTTACATTGTGAGCATCTACTACTCCGTCATTGATAACATTCTGATTCTTGTTCGAATACTTTGATTTGTTTTGGTTTCCATTGTTATTCGTATTGAAAGAACCTTTAGTTTCTTTATAGATTTTAAGTTCTCCTTTCCTTACCAAGGTATCTTCGATTTCAATTTCCATCTCAATCATTTTCTCAAATGTTGGAATGCATTGTAGTTGTATGTAATGATTCATTTCTTATTCATTTCTTTAACCAAGTTATTCACAAAAATGTCCATCTTTTCTGTTTCTGGAATCAGTTGAGGATATCGTGCAAACATTCTTCTTCACCTTTGTAGGAAAGATATGAAAGATTCACCAATTCCTTGTTTTGTGTTGCACAAGTCAATCATTGTGATAGGATGTTGAATGTTATACAAATAATGTTGCATGAAACGTTCCACTTAAACTGCGAGGAAATAATCTCATGAGATAAGTTTGTTCGTAAATGAACTCCATGCTAAGGGTATAGAACTCTCGTATATGATCTTAAGGGTTTGTGACTCTTGTATATTTGTCATATTTAGGTATGTCCACATTAGGTGGAAATGTTGGGATGTGTGTACTTTGATCAATAGGCATAGGACAAAATGCACTCATAGAGTATTTCCTTAGTATGGTGTCCTTTTCTTTCTTCATATCATGAAGTTGAGTTTGCAATGCTTCTACCTGTTTAACAAGGAGAGTCATGGGATTTTCCTCTTCTTGTGTCTTAAGTTGTTCCATATCAAAACTTGAGGTAGTTTGATTCATGTTGAAGCTAGATGCATGAAGTATTTTTCCTTGTCAACCATTAGGATCTTGTCCATGATCTTTTGAAACCTTGTGTCTTGTTGGACTTTTTGAATGTACTCATCGGTTATCTCTTCATCATTGTTGGTATGATTAGCCCATTCATTCTCAATTCCAGCCATGTTGTTGTTGTTATTGGTGGTGTTGTTGTTGTTAGTCTTTGTTTCTTAACCACTAGCTCGAGGAGCCGAAAAAGGATCTTGATCTTGTTCTTCAGGTATAGCATGTATCCGAGGAATGTGTGTAGTGTCTATTTGTTCAAAACGACCACTTCTTGTCCACACCATGTGAGATTAGATGATCCTTGATTTGCAAAGATGAGCAACCTATCTCCTATAGTTTCAATGTTTGACATACTATCTTCACAATTGGTCAAAGTTTGGTGAAAATTTGTTGATGTAGTTTTGATAATGTTTGAAATCTTGATGAAGGTTAGATTGACCTTGATAGTGATCACTAAACTCAAAGAAGGTTGATATGACCAATTAAAAGTAGCGTTAAGTGATTGAAACAAATAGTAAATAGTTTGATATCCTAGGAACCAAGGTTTGATATTGAGCACTTGTGATGTTTGGACTAGAAATAGATATTTAGGATCTTCACTCTTGAATTGATTTTGATATGAATAGCATAGAAATGATCTTTGTTTTGACCAACAAGAATACAAGGACCAAAGACAATCTTCTCTGACCCACATTTTTGTGCAAAATGTGATTTTGTGAGAACTTATGTGCAAAGGACTAACCACCGTTTGTAAAGACTCGCCCGTTTTTGAAGTGCTTGTAGGTGTTTTGAAATATCCAATTAGTGACACACACACGCAAAGCAAAATGATTTTGTCATGTCTTGATAGGGATTGTTTTTTTTTTAGAATTTTGTGATTATTAGGGGTACAAACACACATTTCCCTACAAAATTAGCATAGCATGAAAATCCTTGCTCATAGACTCAGGTACACACTCAAATGCTAATTAGAATACAGTCATCACCAAGCATGCAATGGCTCCAGTCATGATGATGTATTATCCAACTCCAAACGTAAATGAGGGCATGAAATGATGAGTATCTTGGGGAAATTACTATTTTCCTTGCACAAGGATTATCACCTTTCGAGGGTGATTAGGGTAGCTTCTAAGCCTAGAGTGTTTAATAAGGGTCTCCGTTCGATTGTATCATCTATGTCCACGCAAGCACAATTCAAGCGTATAGCCCCATAGAGCGTCTTGACAAAAGTGGTCACGTAAACGTGATTCAGACCGTTAGGCCGCACTTATGTTAGACGTGAGCCGAGTATAAGCTCAAATGTCAATTGACTCCCGAGGCTTTGGCCCCAAAGAGTAAATTTGATTAACGTGATTTGGAGTGGTGTGGCTCACACCTCATTCTCACGTGGGTCACCCTGTGAGATTTTTTCCTCACTGGCAAGCCCAATTAAAGGATTAAAGCGATAAAAGAGGATTGGCAATGAGAGAGGTCTAGATTTCTGATTTTCCCAAAGGGAAAAGAGCATACTCTCCTACTCAGTGTCATTTTCTCCTATCAAGCACGCCAAACAGTTGTTCATTCCTTCAAATCAAAAATCAATTCTTGATTTCAAATTTGAGTTTCTGATTTTCCCAAAGGGAAAAGAGCATAATCCTCTAATGAAATCAATAATCAACTTTTAAAATCCGATATTAAAGTGCCTAAAAAGAATGCTAATCAAACACTTGCTTGGAACAATTTATTTACTGCAATTTCTCCACAAAACCTAATTCAAGGTTTGATTTTCTAAATTTCCCAAAGGGAAAAGAGCATAGTCCTCTATTCGAATTATGAGATGCAAGAAATTGGGGATGGGGTGGGGACGTCCCCTAGCCGTCCCCCTATCCCGAAAATGTCCCCGTTCCGAAAACGGGGGGTTTTTGGTCGGGGACGCATCCCCGGGTAACACTGATTAATATTAAACTTAGATATATTTCATGAAGTGACTTTATAATATTAAGTCACATATCCCTTAAATGGACACCTTTGTTTTGGTGAGATAAAGTTATATTAAAAGGATCAATTAAAGACAACTTACACGGGAAACCCTGAAGTGGCATTGGAAAGGGAGGAAACCCTAATTAGGGCGTAGGGAATGAAAGTGTTGTTTAAAAGACATTTTTGGAGTTCATTTTAGGCTATGCTGATTATTATTTCGCTTTCCTCTCAAGGATTTTGGCCAAGCCTTATGGTTATAGCAGCACTTTGTGAAGACGAAACCCTTCACGGACTAAAAAATCTCTCAAGGTGTTGTGATAATCTCAACTCAGGGGATTCATTTAAGCATCAAGACAATTTGGTTTTGAGTAGTTTTTTGCTGTGATTTCTAAGTGAGCTGCCTACTTGCCTGGCCGTGGGCATCATTTTGGAGTGTTGGAGGGGTTATCTCTACTTCTACTAGTGTGGGTTTGCAAGTTTTTTTCTCTTGACAGCAGAGAAGGCAGTTTTTCTTACAGTTTTGAAGGGTTTGAGAGATCATTATCAGCGATTTTCTGCCCATAACCAGGCCATACAGCTCTCTTCAAGGCATGGTATTTCTAGGCCAAATCACTTAGGGTTCGGGTGGTTATTTCCACACTTTGGAGGATCCAGGCCAAATGTCCTTGTTAAGACAATTTGTTGGGTGGAGAAAGCAAGTTTGAGACTGCTAAGACAATTTTGTAATTATTGTTGAAAGTGGTATTTTGTTGTTTGCACTTATTCCCAACATTTCTGGCGGATTAGATTTTCTGGTTAACTAGTATATGTTTTCATGAATTGTTTTTATTATGTATCATGCAAGCACATCATAAATCAGAAAACACAAAAAAATATAGAATTTGTAAATTATAGTGTTGCAGATTAGGGTGGGACATAACATCTCGGCATCATTCTACTAGGATAAAAATCTACACTAAAATTCAAGAATATAGTAATCTTAAGGACATACGCCCAATTCCCCATGCTTATTGGACCACCATTATTATGTCTAACAATTTCCCAATTTGAAAGATTTATTATTCCCATATACCTAAGCATAGGACTAAAACCCTTTTAAAGTTTCCCACAAGGGATAAATATTGTAAATTATTAATGCCTAATAGCATATTCAAATAAAATAAGTCTAGTCAATCTCAAATTATTAATACATGTTGCATCAAAAGTCTATATCAGGTAGCACCAGTTACACCGAAAAGACGACAGTTATGTTTCTATGCCGCTTCGTATCCTCATAATAGCAAAAGTCACCTGCACTTCTTCACAAGAATCACGATCCCATCATCTCACCGTTACATGATGAACCGTCAGCAACTTTAGGATGCCACGTGGATTATTAACATGAGTCATTTTGAACAAAGAGAAAACCATGATGCCATGTCATCCACGCGGATTAACAACTCCAACCAAGCACACTGATTTACGTCACTTGCATATAAATCTGGGCGGTGACAATTGAGGTAGGAAGTCGGTTCACCATATAATATAATTTTAAGATCACTTGATGATCATTGAAAGAATATGCAAAACGCGATAGGTAGAATTGAAGCCGTTGCAGATAACAATATTTGAACAATCAAACACCGTAGAATAAGAACACAACCATCGCAGGTAAATGATTTCTCCTGCAGTGTATTTAAAACATTAACACTCTGTCTTAGCAAAGGAGAAATCATTTGCAGATTTCATGTCATGGAGTCTCTGAACATGACAAACACAATGGCTACACCCATATGTACCAACAACAAACTTTATCATAGATTCTCTCAATGTGATATTATCATCTCAGCATGATGTTCATTACTCCCAGAGGGTGAATAAACACAAGAGCTAAGTCATGGAATTTCTCACATGACATCGACCATGGCTACTCCTAGAGGGTGGATCCACCATGGCTAATCCCAGATGGTGGAACAAGGGCTTTCACCTCACACTTCTCTCGCAGAGAAGAAAGCATTAATAAAGGCTTGCACCTCAAACTTATCTCGCAGAGAAGAATGCATTAACAAGGGCTTGCACCTCAAACTTCTCTCGCAGAGAAGAATGCATTAACAAGGGCTTGCACCTCAAACTTCTTTCATAGAGAAGAATGCATTATAACACATAATTTAAACAATTTAATGCTGAGACTCCCTCTCAACAAGAACTCCCTCTCAGCAGCGACAACAAACTCACAACTTTGATTATCACAATAAGATACAGTTGGCTCCAATGTTTGACCAAACAATGAGCTTTAGCAATCACAATGCTACACGAGCTTGTTGATCCTTTGCAAAGGATTTGGCACTTTCCATCTACTGCTCAAGCTCCGTCTGAATCTTCAATCACTTGCATCAACCTCCTACACGAGCTTGTTGATCCTTTGCAAAGGATTTGGCACTTTCCATCTGCTACTCAAGCTCCGTCTGAATCTTCAATCACTTGCATCAACCTCCTAACCTCCTCCTTCAAGGTTTCGTGCAATGCTTGCATTAGAAGAACGGTTACAACACACATCTCCGAAACTTCTATTATGCTAAAATCTAGGACTGTCCTGCTTGACCTCATCCAAGATCACTTATACAAAAAGTTTGCAGAGCTACCAATGTCAAATCTAGATTCGCAGCATAGTTTTGTTCTCTGGAACATTGCAACTCACTTAGTTGACATATACACTTCTTCACAAAACTCTCTCTTGATCTCTGCTACCTTAGAGATTGCAAAGAAGTTCTCTAGAATAGAGCTCCCTCTGAGTGACATCTCCTCCTCTTAGAAGAAACTGATCACACGATAGTCTAAGTCTTCATACTTCAGCCTGCGTAACATCCTCATAGGTTGCATCAAGTTCTTCATTCCTTGTATGCAATCTCTCATAATCTAAATAAGCTCAGTGCGCCCTTGTTGCAAACTTTAATGAAGAATAACCTTTAGCAATGATATGTGTCTTTATATAATAGGAAGCAACCCTCCAACCATGATGGAAATAAAGAGACTTAAAACTCGCACAAAATAGTCGCAACAAGATCTGCAACCCTTTATGTGTCATCAATTCAGTCCCATGGCTGCAAGCAGTGACCTCACGTTTGATTAATACTACATCTTGCATGACTTTCTACCATGATGCATAAAGCTCTTACTTCCTTGAATTCCTTGAGTAGTCTCTCATCATCCTATTGCTTCTTGATCTATCTTGCAACCAAGAGGGATTAATAATAATTTATAGAATCAAACTATCCTTAAGAGAATAAACGGATAAAAGGTAAAACATACATGATTCACTATTCCCGGTGTTATAAAATGAATTAATATAAACTACATAAAATTTATGATCAATATTCAAAGGTACAATCATAAAATACTTATCTCTTTGTTGTTGATTAATTTAGCAATGCTCTTTCAGATTTTAGTCTTCACATATGCTCAGAATAGGAACAACAAACGACTTGTGTTTCCACATCAACACCCGCTAAAGGAAATCAGGATGGTTCCAGTGTTGTGACCGTAGAATCCCCTTAAATAGTCCTTCACATTCTAACAGCTACATAACCAGCAGCAATTTCTAGAACAAGCTTCCATCCAGAAAGCTCCTCTGTCATTTGTGCTTGCGCCATAAGAGAATTTAAGATAGAAAAACAAAGCACACTAACATTATCCATCTTCAAATATGCATACCATTTGTTGCATCTCTTGATCACACTGTACTTGAAGGAATTATATCTTATTCTTCAACAAGGCAGCTGAATCTCACTTTACACTACAAGGAACAACCTCAAACCCAGATTTCTTCTTATAATTATCCCTTCCAGGTAAGAAGCTTCTTCTGAGATTCTCCTCTCCAGACTCTTTTGCTACACAAACTCATATGAATCCCTTATTTCTTTCGATGTTCCCATTACACATCATAATCTCTTAAATTCCTATGGCTTAATTCATCAACATGTGATTAGCAAGAATTCCTAGCAATCAGTTATTTTGAAAGAATGAGTCAAGAAATTTCAACAATGCCCATCAAGACTTATGCACATTAAACTTAGAATGCCTTCTCAGCTAACTGTCCTCAATCTCAGCAGCAACACAGACCAGACTATACATGCCAAACAATATTGACCCTTATTAGACATCACGATTCTTCTAGGATCCAATCGTCTTATTCTGGTTCTGGATCTTTACATCAACACGCTCTAATACCATGTTAAGTTTTCGAGAACTAGGATAGCATAAATAATTAGCAAGTAAATCAAAACCCATAAACACTTGAGACACAAAGATTTATCCTGGGAAAACCCTCCTACTCGAGGGAAAAACCCAGCCACACTTGAAAATAGATCCTTTTATTGAAAACTCAAAACTCTGAATACAATATTCACAAGTCGATCAGAATATAGAATAACCAGTGATTATTAACACTTAACAATCAAGTATCATGCCTAATAACAGTTCGATCAACACTCATTTGACAACTACAAAAATATACTAGAGATAAAGTATCTCACAAATACTCAGAACAAGACAGATAAATACACAAAAATTATCAGAATCAGATCATGCAAATCTGAGACACACACGATGCTCACTGAAGAATAAATCACTGCACTGGAAAAACTCATTCTCTTCACCGTTGCCAAGAACAACCCAACACTCTGAGTATACCAAACAATCACGGTAGATACACATGATAGACACGCACTCTATATTTTCAGAATCATACTCGCACTCACTGAATGAGAATGTCTTAATACATGTTGCATCAAATGTCTATATCAAGTAGCACCAGTTACACCGAAAAGACAGCAGTTGTGCTGCTATGCCGCTTTGTATCTTCGCAATACGCAAAAGTCATCTGCACTTCTTCACAAGAATCATGATCCCATCATCTCACCGTTACACAATGAACCGTCAGCAACTTTAGGATGCCACGCGGATTATTAACATGAGTCATTTCAAACAAAGAGAAAACCATGATGCCATGTCATCCACGCGGATTAACAACTCCAGCCAAGCACACTGATTTACATCACTTGCATATAAACCTGGGCGGTGACGATTGAGATAGGAAGCCGGTTCACCATATAATATAATTTTAAGGTCACTCGATGATCGTTGAAAGAATATGCAAACACGATAGGTAGAACTGAAGCCGCTACCAATAACAATATTTGAACAATCAACCATCGCAGAATAAGAACACAACCATTGCAGGTAAATGATTTGTCCTGCAGCATATTAAAAACATTAACATCGTCTACCTTTTTTCATCTTCTTTATAATAGAGCCAGCTCTTTACTGGCAAAGCCCTAGCCTTCAAACACACTTACTCCACTCTCCATCTTTGGTGATGAGGCTTAAAATCTGTGCAGGTCACACCAGCTTCACATCAAGTCTTTTTCCAGTCAAGCCAACACTCTAATGTTCTCTACTCTTCCCTTCCCATGATCATGTTAATATCTATAGACAAGGGGGTCATGAGGGTTTAATAGCAGTCTGGCGTCATTTTTCTCTTCATCTGACCTGAAGTATTGGCTTCCAAAAGAGGGACCCGATACCTTATTATTAATGGCACAAGTCTCTCCTTCAATCTTGCACCCCTCTCCTCTTTATTGATATTTGTCTCTTGCATTAATGCTTTCTTCCCTGTTGGCTGTTGGAAAATGAATGTCACAACCTTGTAATATTTTGATTTTAGTTTACTCTTGACTATTTTATATTTTAATGTTCCTTTTCACTGTTTTTTAATAAATAATATAGTATCCCTTTAATGACTGCTTTGACGGGGGATGTGACATAATGGTAAGTGAAACAACACTGTCATGCTTGCTTTTTTATTAATAGAAGGATACACTGTCACTTGTTTAAATTAGCACTTGAAAGCCCTTCTCATATTTCCTTGTCGACTAGCATTTGGTCATTGTACCTGCTATAGTGAAGACTTTTCATTGCCTCTTGACACAGCCCTCTATCTTTTTCTAGTATGAACTGTCCTTGATATTTCTTAAAGCATTCTTTGTTTGACCTATTCAGTACTCTTTTAATGTGATCTCATCTTTGAAATGTTCCTAGTCATTACTTGTCCTAGAATGTCATAGTTCAGTGTTTGATTGCCTTTTCAAAGATTCTTGTCTGTCTATATTTCACTTTCTCTTGTGGACTGTCATAAATGCAATTATTATAAACAGTCCCCTTTGTCACAAGGCATTGTGCTCAGATATCAGATAACCCCTACTCTTATACCTCAGTCCACACTTGCCATTTTAAATTGATCAATACTTGTCAAGCTTGGACTATCTTCTTTATTATGACTCTGCTTTTAACATTCTTTTTAGTCTTTCAAATAAACCAAACCAAAAGACTATTGCTATCATAAAATTCACCTTGCTCATGTCAACCTCTTTCATCTCTCTAATTATTTGCAAATCTTATTTTCTATCATACCTATCCAACTCTGCTATATTCTTTCTATAATATTGTCATTTCTTTCTATACTTCTCTGACTCCTTTTCCAATCAAGAAGGCCTTCGTGATGATTATGACAGAAAAATGGACTGTTGGGACTGAAACAAAGAAACAGGGCTTTACTTTTCAATCAATTTTGTATCACTTCTCATGGGATCTTCATCTTTGGGTCTAGATTCTTGAGAGCTTTTGCATTTATAGGGCCTTTTGCTTTCATGAGCCATGTTTTCAACCTCTAGAGCAAACAAATCTCAATACATGCAAAACATCTTACTAATCTCAGGCAAACCATCATCTTTTTACCATTACCCTTCAGACTGTCTCTGAATAACCAGAGCTCCTATCCTTCATAGTCACATATGTCACAGTTGTCACCAAGTAAGCAACATACAAAATATAGACCATTTTTCTGTCTTGTTTATCCATTTGTCTTCTTAATGACTACTACATATGTCACCTTCCATAAACCTCGATATGATTTTGTACAGGTTTGTAAACTAACCTTAAAACCTCTAGAGCTTTGATTAGTTTCCCTCTCTTTGATGCACACATGAGCTTTTGAGAAAAATAATTTTGCATGACAACCTTTACACTCTAAAAATCACGTATCTTAAGCAAAGACACTCAAATATTACTATATGATTTAAGAGAATTAATGAAATAACATCCCTTAGATCCAATTTTAACTCATTTGGGCCAGGAAGATCCAAATAATTTAACAGGGAGCAATGTAATTAGAGTGTAAAAAAATTGTAGCATATGTTATATTGATTTATGGATGTGTTTCTGTTAGGTTGTAGGAATTGAAATGATTGCCCCTACTGTTGCGTATCATGTCCCCTTTTTCCCACTAGTATCATAATTTAAAATAGTGTTTCTCAACACTGAAACAATAATATTATAATAGTACAAATAATTATTATTATTATAATATTTTTTAAATTTTGGCAACCAATTTTAGGACATCTGATTTTGAAGAAATTTCTCTCCCTTTCAAAAATTCAAGCAAGCACATCAAGGGCAAAAACCCTGGATCTCTGATTTATAGAGATGAGGACAAAACTCCAAGCCGTTATCTGAATTCAGGAAAGGGGTGCCAACAAGAGATATCTGCTCAGATTGGGGAAGGTAGTGCCCAGTTTAAAACCCAGAACACATTGTTGTGGAGGATTTGGATGCAGTTTCAGACGCAACACACGTTGTTGAAGAGGAATTGGAGGCATTTTCAGATCTAGTGCACATTATTGTGGAAGATTGGAGGTGGTTTAGGAGGTGAGTAAGATAAATTTACCCTACCACTAGTATAACAACCCCAACAAAATCCATTGTGGAGGATTTGAAGTCTTTTTGGAAGCAATCCAAGGGATTTGACCCAGTCGCCAGCATATCAGACTAGAGCAGACCTTTGTGGAGGACCTTTGCAGTTGATTTCCAATGTTTTTGACTCTGTTCACAGCAAGAGAGGCAAGGTGTACGATCAATCATCAAATGTAATCTGATCGTAT